>PVJO010000802.1:178836-206558 GCA_004026905.1 Hystrix cristata | reverse complement strand
TCCTGAGTGCTGGGATTACAGAGATATGCCACCTTGCCTGTCTTTGAGTTCATTTGTGTAAAGCTCAAAATAGGCAGACTTTATCTACGGTGATGCCGCAGAAATTGGAATAGTGGTTATCTTTGGGCAGGCGGGTGAGTAATGACAGAGGAGGGAGGAGAAGTCTTCGAGGTTGCTGGGAATGTTCCACAGTGTGGTCTGGATGGTGGTTTAAATATATGAATCTGGTTGGTGAGAATTTATTGACTTGTACACTTATGATTTGTGTACTTTTCTCCACATATTATACTTTCATACACAGCTCCCACCAAGTCTTTATCTAAAAGGCCCTGCATGATAATGAGGCTCCTTCCCAACCTCTACTTCTTGGTGTACCCAACTTCATTCACCCCACACTTGTGCTGTTCTTCTCAGTGCTGGTCTCCACCACACCACTGTTGAGGATTTTGCATATCCAGCTCCGTCTTCTCCCAGATATCCACACAGCCTGCTCCCTCACCTGATTCAAGTCTTCACTTGAACTTCACCTTATTTAGAATTCTCCCAGACCAGCCTGTATGGAATAATGTCCTGTCTCCTTACTCTTTGTATTTTCTCCTCCTTCCACTCTTGACATTACTAGGAAATGAACCCAGGGCCTTTTCACTGAGCTACATCCCCAGCCCTTGCCCAGGCTGGGCTCAAACTTGCAGTCCTCCTGCCTCAGCCTTCTAGAGTGCTGGGGTTACAGGCATGTCCCACAACACCTGACTTTTTTTCCTTCTTTTTTTTTTTTTTTTTTTTTAGATTCCACATATTAGGAGAACATACAATGTTATCTTTCTGAGTCTTGCTTGAGGAAAGGAATAAGAGGGAAGATGGAGGGTTTCAGGGTAGGTCACAGGGCCAGTGAATATGAGAAAAATATATTTTACACATTGAAACCTCCCTGAAATGGGAAGTTAGAGCTGAGGACCTACTTGTTGCATGCAGCTCAATGGGAAGACCCTGGGTTCAATCCTGTCTTAGTTACTTTCCTCTCATTGCTGGGACAAAATACCTGACACCCAAAGTTAAGGGAGGAAAGGTTTATTTAGCTCACAGTTTGTAGAGGTTTCAGTCCACTATTGGCTGGATTGAAGGCCGGGTGGCATGGCAGGCAGGCAGAAGGAGCAAGGTAAGCAAAGCAGCCTAAGCAGCTTCTTTCTGTTCCTTATCTCTTATCCAGGCCAGGATTAGGGTGTTGCCAAACCAATCAGTGGATTGATTTAATAATCCCAGCATCACACACTCTAGATTCAGCCACCTCTGAAAAAGCCCCACCTATGACTGCCTGAAGCCTTGGAAGGGACATTTAGACACAAACCATAACAGATCCCCAGTACCACAGAACAAGAAAGACAGGAAGGAGAAAGGAAAAAATAAAAAATGTGTGAAACTAAGGAGGAGGCGGTGCAAGGGGGTAATGGGGTGGTGAAAATAATCAAGTATATTATGTACAAGTCTGCCAGAACAACACCCATTAATCTATATAACCACTTCAAAAAAGTGAAAAAATTTAAACAACTAGTCAATTTTTTATTATTATAACGAAATACTTGAAGCTGGGTATTAATGAAGAAAAAAGATTTATTTGGCTCAAATTAAAAAAATTATTTAATTTTATTCTTTTTATTAGTATATATTTGTCATATATAATGATCACATTCATCATAGGCAATTTGTACCTGTACAAATATATTTTGATTCTTTTTTTTCCCATTCCCCTCCCCTCCCTTCAATGCTTCTTTTTTGTTTGTTTGTTTTTGCTTTTTGAGACAGGGTGTCACTTTGTAGTGTAGGCTGGCCTTGAACTCACTGTGTAGTCCAGGCTGGCCTCAAACTTGTTGTCATCCTCCTGCCTCAGTCTTCCAAGTGCAGGGATTACAACTCTTCTTCCTCATTTACACAAGCTTTGTTTCCATTCTTTCCCTTCCATTCTCTTTTTTTCCCCCTTTTTCCTTCCTTCCTTTCCCTTTCCCTTGCCCCCTCCTTATTCTCCTTCCCATTTGAACATGTTCTTCCTACTTTCCAATATCTATCCTCCATTATTCTCCTTATTTACCCTTTAGGTTTCTCACATAAAATAAACCATGTGATATTTAGATTGTGTGTCTGACTTATTTCACTTAAGATTATGGTCTTGAGCTGCATCCATTTTCCTACAAATGATTCAAATTTATCTGATGTATGGCAGAGTAGTACTCCATGTATATAAATACCACATTTTCTTTATCCATTCATCTGTTGATGGGCATATAGGCTGTTTCCAAAATTTAGCTATTATAAATTATGCTGCTATAAACATGGGTGTGCATGTATCATTGTTACGATGCTTTTAGTTCTTTCGGAAGATACCTAGAAGGAGAACAGCTGGGTCAAATGGAACCTCTAGTTTCAGTTTTTTGAGGAATCTCCACACTGATTTTCATAGTGGTTGTACCAGTTTACACTCCCACCAGCAATGGAGAAGGGTTCCTTTCTCCCCACGGTTTGCCAGCATTTGTTATTGGTTGATTTCTTGCTGATGGCCATTCTTTCTGGAGTGAGATAAAATCTCAGAGTTGTTTTAATTTGCATTTCTCTAAAGACCAGTGATGTTGAAGATTTTTTCATATATTTATTTGCTGTTGGTACTTCTTCATCTGAGAAATTTCTGTTTCAGATACCCAGTTTTGGATTGGGTCTTTAAATTGGGGGGAGTCTGATTTTTTTGAGTTATGCTTGGAGTTGCTTCTGCATCTTCTCCTCTGTTCTATTGATCCTTGGGTCTTTTGTTATTGTCGTTTTTGTCATCACTGTGCCATTTTCTTTTTCTTTTTTTAATTTTAATGGTACATTTTAGATGTACATAGTGATAACATTCATCATAGGGGATTTGTACCTGTACATTACATATCTTGTTGCTTCTTTTTTTTCCCATTCTCCTCCCCTCACCCCTCCTCCCTCCCTATTTACAAAAGCTTTGTTTCCATTTTTTTCCATTTCTTATTTCTCTTGTCCTCTGTTCCGTTTGTCCTCCCTTGTTCCCTTTCCCATTTGGACATTTTCTTCCCTTTCCCGATATAATACATTTTAGTCTTTATTTCCACTTTCAGTTTCTCACGCCAGAGAAACTATGTGGTATTTAAACATGTGTGTCTGATTTATTTCACTTAAGAGTATGGTCTCAAGATGGATCCATTTACCTAGGAATATCTCAAGCTGATCATTCTTTATGGCAGAGTAGTACTCCATTGTATTAAAAAACCACATTTTCTTTATCCATTCTGCCGTTGATGGGCATTTGGGTTGTTTCCAAGATTTAGCTATTACAAACTGTGCCACTATAAACATGGGTGTGCATATATTGCTGTGGTATGATGCTTTTAACTCTTTTGGGAAGATACCAAGAACTGGAATAGCTGGGTCGAATGGAATTTCTAGTCCTAGTTCCCCGAGGAATCCCCACACTGAATTCCATATCACTTTGTCAGATTGATTCCTAAGTATTTCATTTTTCTTGATGCTGTTGTGAAAAGTGTTCCTTCCCTAATTTCTCTCTCAGTGAGTTTGTTATTTGTGCACAAGAATGCTATTGACTTTTGAGTGTTCACTTTGTATCCTGCTTTATTTATTTTTTGAGACAGGGTCTCGCTATGTAGTTCAGGCTAGCCTTGAACTCACTATACAGCCCAGACTGGCCTCGAACTTGTGGCAAACCTCCTGCCTCCGCCTCGGGAATGCTGGGATCACAGGTGTGCACTGCCATCCCCAGCTTTAGCTCACAGTTTTGGAGGCTGAAGTTTCAACATTGGACAGCCCCCTCAGTTCCATTTTTTGGTGAGGGCCCAAGAGTGGATGGCGTCCTGGTGGGATCAGTGGGATTGCTGTGGGAGTGGCAGAGATTGCATGGAAAGATCACATGGCAAGATATAAAGCTAGAGTGGAGGAGGAATAACACCATCCCACTAAGCCCCACTCTTTGTGAGTGTGTGTGCATGTGTGTGTGTATAGCAATGAAGATCGAATCTAGGGGCTCATACATGCCAGGCAGGTGCTTTGTCACTGAGCATACCCCCTACCCAGGCCCTACTCCCAAACATCCTCCAACCTTTTCACACCCACCTCCTGGGAGTCAACCTTCTAACACTGAGAGTTGGAGGACATGCTCAAACCACATCCAAACCACAGCAACACAGAAATTGATTGCTTACAGTTCTGGGAAACCCAAAATCAAGGTGGCAGCTGATTATGGCGCTTACTTGTCGAGTTATCACATGGTGAAAGCACCCCCCTCTTTTTTTTCAGTACTGAGGTTTGAACTCGGGGCCTTTGCACACAATGAGGGGTTGAACTCAGGGCTTTAGCACAGAGCTACATCCCCAGCCCTTAACAAAAATTTTTTTTGAGTCAGGTTCTCGCTCAGTCACTAAATTGCCAAGCCTGGTCTTGAATTTACAATTCTTCTGCCTCAAGTCCCCAGAGTACTGAGATTATGACATGTGCCACTATTCCTGGCTCTTTATTTTTCTCAAGCACTTATCACTTTACCTATTATTGATTTATTTATTCATTTGTTTATTTTCTATTTCTCTTACTAGAATCTAAGCTCCACAAAAATAGCGTTTTGTTTTTCCTCACTTTGTATCGAAGTTGCTGAGTTGAGGCCCAGCATGTACTAGATGCTCACTAAATAGTTCCTAGATAAATGAATGAAATCTGTAGCAGTAAATAAGACAGATATATTTTCTTACCTCATGGAGAAAAGAATGCTTGAATCTTTAAAAGGAGTATAAATAGTCTAGCTAGGTCTAAAGTAGAGGTCGTTTGTTTTATTTGGTGATGGAGATTGAACCCAGGGCCTCGTGTATGTTAAGCATGTGCTCTACCACTGAGCTACATCTCCATACTGAGAGGTCATATTTCTTTGTATTTTCTTATTTTCTGAGTAGGGTCTGACTTATGGATTTTCAATAAATTTTTTTGTTTTGTTTTTGGTTTTTTTTGGTGCCAGGGATTGAACTTAGGGCCTTGTGCTTGCTAGGCGAGCACTCTAACCACTGAGCTAAATCCCCAACCCCTCAATAAATGATTATTGTGATCTTTGTTAGTGTATGTGCTGCTGAAACGAGCACAATTATTGTGATCTTTAAAGCTATCTATCTGGGCCTAGGAATTCATTTTCTCAAATAAAAGAATACAATTGAATGAACGAATGAATGAATATTTTAACCCCACCTGGCTTTCCAGCCATGGAAAAAATACTGGCCCCAGACTTATCTCACACTCTTGAAAGCCAGGTCATGTGGATGGGAGGGAGCGTGTATGTCCTCTCTGAGTCGTGTATCTGACGACACTGTCAGTTTATTGGAAATCACTAGATTAGCACATTTCTACATCTTAGCAAGGTTTTTGTGTCCAGAGGAGCAATTCCAGGGCACTGGGGCTCGCAGTGTGTGGAGACTTGAATTTGTCCTTACAGGTGAGAGCAAGGCTGGCGGTGAAGACCCTAGATGAGGGCTTAAAACAGGGCTCGAGATGAGGGAGAAATGGGGTCACTAGGTGGGAGCCAAGAAGTCCATGTTATGAGCTCGAGGGGAAGTAGCTGCCCTGGAAGGTGTCTGGGATGGTGTCTTGGCTGGGACTCTTGCTCCTTTGACTATCTTCACAGTTGGCCACCCCTGCTTTGTTTTCCTAGGGCCAGCCACATTTGGCGAAGCTTGCTTTGAGGCTGCATCTGTGGCTGCCCAGCTGTATACAGAGTGCTGCTCTCTGGGACCATGAGAGGACGTGGGGCTTCAAGGGTTACTTGCCTGGCACTAACCCTCCTTGGGCCTGCTGGTCTTTGATTCCATCAGCTCACATACCTTCTCCAACTGTAATTAATTCTCCCACAGCTCCAAATGGAAGCAAATGATGCTAAACACAGTGTCCCTTGTTCAGCTGGGCAAAAAGAGGCGAGGGCACTTCTGGGTGTCTTGGCCTGAGGGCACATGCAGTGAGTCAGCAGTGGCTCCCAGAAGGGGTGTCTGGAGCCCAGTCCACGAGTGACATGCTTGTGGACTTTAATCACCCCACCCAGGCCTCTGGTCGCTTCCTTCACGGCTCTGTGGTGTCTGTTACCACTCCTCCATCGACTCGCTGTCTCCCAAAAACATATTGGAATTTTCCAACCATGAGATCTTTCTCTTCCTTTTTTTTTTCCTTCTTGTACTTGTGGGTTTATAATCTTTTTATTTCTTTCCTATCATTTTCATGAAGTCTCTTGAGACAGAGGAGAAAAACACATACGGACATAAGGCCATTATTAAAAATACAAATTTAAAAATTATGCTGATATCATCACTTTACAGAAAAGTTAGGGGGAAAAAGGTGGGAGGAATCACTCACCCCACATTCCAACAAAATCACTCTCATCCTTCGGGTATTGCTCATGTAATTTTTTTCTGTGCATGGTTTCAGAATGTGGTCATCTTGGTTTGCATAAAGTTTATATCCTTCTCACTTGATGTTTTCATCAGAAGTATTCCCTCCATGTTTTGACATATTTTTTATAATCACGTCTTTAAAGGTCGTGTGATATTCCATCAAGGAGATTTACAGGAATATGATTTAACCAGAATTCGATTGTTCTGTCTGGTTAAATATCCCAAGTGCCCTTGGTGTGGATTCCTAAGCATAGTGAGGAAACGGAATGAGGTAGGGTGACTATATCCCAGCATATTTTGTTTTATTTCATTCTTGTAAAGAAGTTTCATTTAAATGTTGCCACTGAAATGTAAGGGTAGTGTAAATTAATAGGAAAATATAGATCACTTAAAAAAATAATAGGAGGACAACTGAATAGCCATCTTGGGGGAAAAAACTTGGATCTGTATCTTTTGCTGGGATCTTTCCCTGGGATCTTTCCAAATGTACCAAATATTTAGATGTTGGAAAAAAAGAGAGAAAAACTATAAAAGTATTTGAAAAATTCACTGAAAATATTTTACTATTTAATAAATGGAAATTTCATCCAAATATGAAACTAAGTCCAGAATCCATAAAATAAAAAATGGATAGTTATGATTACATAAAAGTATAATTTCTTCACAATAGAAACCACTATGATTGAAGATAAACTGGGAAATGTACTTTCAATTCTAAAGGTAGAAAGGACTAATTTCCCTGATACATATGTAGAGTTTCTACAAATTGGTAAGGGAACAATAACCTAATGGAAATATGGGCAAAGATAGTGTACGGACCATTAACAGAAAAGGAAACACAAACCATTCTCAAATGTTTGAAACATTCATTCACCTTCTCTCATAAAAAGGGAAATTCAGGTGAGAACTAGCGGACAGTACTAGTCTCTGTATCTCAGAATGACAAAAATCAAAAAGGCAGTATAGCTTGCTAGTTAAGACCTTGGACTTGGGCCTAAAGAATGTTTTGGTTTTGTTTGTTTGCTTGCTTGTTTTTTGAGACACATTCTCACTATGTAGTTCAAGCTGGCCTTGAACTCACTACATAGCCCAGACGGGCCTTGAATTTGCAGCCATCCTCCTGCCTCAGCCTCACAAGCACTGGATCACAGGAGTGCTCCACCTTGCCCAGAGAGAACAGAGGTTTTTTTGTTTGTTTGTTTTTTGTTTTTTGAGAGCATCTTGCTATGTACTTCAGGCTGGTCTTGAACTCACTGTGTAGCACAGGCTAGCCTCAAACTCATGGCGATCCTCCTGCCTCAGCCTTTGCGTGTGCTGGGATTACAGGCATGTGCCACCATGCCCAGCAAGAACAGGGTTTTGAATCTCAGCTCCACTCACTATGATTTAGATGAATCACTTAATCTCCATGGAGACCCAATTGGTGATATCCACCCAAATTTAAAATATGCTACACTTAAATCAATATGTCTTGTGCCTTGATGTATATACCAGAGTATTTGTTGGTTAATTAGCACAAGATTGGAAACAGCCTAATGAGGCATTAGTTAACTAAATTAGAATATATTCAAACAACTGAAACTAGAAATCCATTTGACCCAGCTAGTCCCCTTCTAGGTTTCTTCCCAAAAGAGTTAAAGAC
Organism: Hystrix cristata; assembly: GCA_004026905.1. Lineage (NCBI taxonomy): Eukaryota > Metazoa > Chordata > Mammalia > Rodentia > Hystricidae > Hystrix > Hystrix cristata. The sequence goes on along the minus strand of PVJO010000802.1, from coordinate 198,488 downwards.
ATCATACTACAATGATACAAGCATACTCATTTTATAGTAGCATGGATCATAATAGCTAAATCTTAGAAGTGGGCTATGTGTGCATCAACAGATAAATGGATAAAGAATATCTGGTATTTATATACAGTGGAGTACTACTCTGCCAAGAAAGATAAATTTAAGTTATTTGTAGGAAAATGGATGCACCATGAGACCATAATGTTAAGTGAAAGAAATCAAACATATAAGCCTAACTATCACATGGTTTCTCTTATATGAGAAATTTAAAGTATAAATAAAGACCAAAATGAAAGATAACAGGAAGCAGGGAGATAGATCTTTCTAAAAGGGGAAAGGGATCAAGAGATGAAGGGAGAAGGGATGGAAAGGAAGGAAAGGAGATGAAAATAGAATTTAAGATGTGTTATGTACATGTGCCAGCTCCACACAAGCAATGTAAACATTATGCGTTGCAAACATATACCAAAAAAAAAAAAGAGAGAGAGAGAGAGAGAAGGGGATTAAAAGATGGGTAGGAGGGAAAGAGAGGATGAGAAAGCGGGAAAGGGGACCAAAAAACAAAAAATTAAAATGCACTATGGCCACGTACCAATTCCCCACAAGGAATGTAACCATTATATGTTACAAACATGTACTAATTAAAAAAAAAAGCAATATGCAGCAGCATATTGTGTGCCAATATGGAATGATAAATAAACCAACATACAGCGAAGATTATGTGGTATCTATTTCCTTACAGTAATAGCACTGGCTCATCTCTGAGGGGCTGGTACAGTTGGAAGGATGTCACTTTACTGTTTACCCTTTGAGTGTGTGTGTGAGTGTGTTTAAATTTTTGAGTGAAACTCATTGTCTATTCATGGAAAGTGAATGATTTACATTTTAAAAATTAAAAGTAGGAGAAGCCAGTCAGAGGGACTGATCTTTAGGAAGCCCCTGCCAAGTGGTGAAAGGCAAGGAACGTACCTGCCCCGTGAGAAAAGTGTGAGGTCGCCCCACCATGCTCTCTGAGGGTGGAGCTTAAAAGCTGTGGGGAGAGAGGTGGGAAAAGCTGCTCCCTGAGTCTTAATGGTTAGAGTCTCCACTAACTTAATGCACTGAGCTGATCCTCATTGAGGTCCTCTAATGACACGGGGGCCTGGACTGGGGACTCACCAGGGTGTGTCTGGGAGGAGCTGAGGCCAGAAGTCCTTACACTGCCCTCCTGGGGAACGATCAGAGGTGACCAGCCTGTACCCAAGCGCTTGACAGTCTGCTTCCAATGCGATCTTGTGGGAGGGCCATCCAGAGACTGTCACCCACCCAAGGTGGACCTGTTTAGAGACTGATTGATTTTTCCCTTGGAAAAGACTCTTGGGGTAAAAGAAAGACAGCAAGGTGTCCCCAGAGTCATTTCAATGGTTAGGAAATAACTTGTTTTTGTATCTTTTGCTAGAAAGGAAGGAAAAAAGTTAGTTATGCTTAAATGCTATCATGATTAGTGACTTTGTTCTTATTCCATGGCTCTAACCTTCTGGCTTGGCTGGGCCATGTCTCGTCTTGGGCTGTAAATAAAATATATAATATGGTTATGTAACAAAACTTCCTTCATTTTTAAATATTTTCATTATAACATTTAAAAAGGGGGCAATATTATCAGAAAACTAGTGGGATAGTTGGCCTTGGTTTCGTGAAACTAATACATCAGGGCTGGTTCAAGGTAAGAGGTTGCAATTCTTAGCGGGCTCTCAAAGTGCTTATCAGAAAATTTTCATCTAATTTTACTCTTTGTGTGCTTCATCCTTGAAAATAGTTGTTCACAAATGTACATTTTGCCAAAAAGTGATGACACGAAATCTGATTGTGAAGTGAGAGGTATTTTTCTCTGGGAACATAGGTTGTATACAAATCTAGTAAAGAGACATGATCAAATTTTTCTTTGAGTTGAACATTGGACTGCAATTCTATGCATTCCAAAAATTAATAAGCAATCATTTATTTTTCTAGTATTAGTGATGTTGTATATGTAATTTTAACAAAATCATGAGCAAAAAATATTTGATGCTTTTTGTACCTTTTATACCATAGGTGCTAAAAAATGATTTTAACTTATTATTTTACAAAATAGCACAACAAGCCCAAGTTTAATAATTTAATAAACTTCCATATCTGTTTAATAACAATAACAATAACAGTATCTGTCTTCGCCAGCACACTCACGTGGGAAGGTTGGAAGGGCCCATTTTCCTAACCACTGAAATGACTCTGGGGGCACCTTGGTGTCTTTATGCTGCATTTTACTCACCAAGTTGCACAGGTGCGTGTAACATCTGGTACACATGAGGTTAGATGAACTGACTCCGTGGAGCAGGTATGGGGGTGAAGTTAGCACTGTACTGTGTTCTCCCCTATACCACATTCTATGCCATTTACACAGTGTGTTCAGTCACTGCACAATCGAGTCTTAAAAAATATCACTAAAAATCATATAATAATGTTAAGAGTTTATGATCTTGTGGTGTCTCATTACTAGCTGTCCAGGGCTGTATATGGTCCACGGGCCACAGGTTAGACCCAACTCGCTTAGTGCTTTCACATCTACTATATAATTTATTTATTTGAATCAGATTTTGAGAAGTAGAATGGTGGATTTAAAAAGTATGGGGTATGGCTGGGGATTTAGCTCAGTGATTAGAGTGCTTGCCTTCCAAGCACAAGGCCCTGAGTTCGATCCCTGGCACCAAAAAAAAAAAAAAAAAAAGTATGGGGTATGGGCAGTGGTAGAGCACTTGCCTAGCAAGCGCAAGGCTCTGAGTTTGATTCCCAGCACCCAAAAAACCCCCAAAAAAGTATGACAGCATGTTGTTCAGTGGTAGAGCACTTGCCTAAGGTGCTCAAGGCCCTGGGTTCAATCCCCAGCACAACGAACAAGTATGAACATTTTATATGTGACTCTGGCAAAAGGTTGCATCACATTTATGTATTTCTAGCTGTGGGAAAGACAATGAGTTCTTCCACATGAAAACGTGTACACAATGTTCATAGCAACATTATTCAAAAAAGTCAAAAAGTGGAAACAATTCAAATATCCATTAATTGATGAATGGAGAAACAAAATGTGATACATCTGTACAATAGAGTATTATAAAAAGGAACGAAATGCTACTGGTACATGCTACGACACAGACAGACCTTGAAAATATGATGCTGAGTGAAAGAAGCCAAACACAAAAATCCACATTGTGTGATGTCAATTATATGAAATGTTCAAAATAAACAAATTCATGGAGACAGAAAATAGAATGATTGTCTACGACTGGGGTAGCATTGCTACGAGAAGGAGCAATGCTAAGGGATGTGGCAGTTTTTTCTGCAAGAGTGAAACTATTCTAAAATTAGATAGTGGTATGGGTACACAACTGTAAATATACAAAACTCTACCAAATTCTACACTTTAAGGATGAATTGTATGGTGCGTGAAATATGTACTGTATCAGTAAAACTATTATTATTATTACTGGCAGTACTGGGAATTGAACTTAGGGAGTGCTGAGCTACATCCCCAGGCCTTTTTATGTTTTATTTTGAGACAGGGTCTCACTAAGTTGTTCAGGATGGGGTTGAATTTGCTGTCTTCCTCGCTCAGTCTCCCAAGAAGCTGGGACTACAGGTATGTGCCACCATGCCCCACTGAAAACTTTTTTTTTAAAAAGTCAGTGAGTTTTATGAAACACTGGCCAATGTGAGGTTTTTATTTCTTGTCATATTTTTCTGATTCAATTAACATTTGAGTAATTTTTTTATTTGTTGGACTATTTTTTGATAAACTATATGTTTAATTACTTAGCCCACTAATATTTGGATTAGTGGGTCTTTTTCTTATGAATTCTCTACATAGTAGTAAAGTCTTCCTAATTACATTTGGAAACAATGCAATTCTTTCTTTCTCCTTTGTGTCAATATTTTTTTTTTTTTTTTGAGACAGGGTCTCGCTTTGAAGTTCAGGCTTGAACTCACTGTGTAGCCCAGGCTGGCCTTGAACTCAAGGCGATCCTCTTGCCTCAGCCTCCCAAGTGCTGGGATTACAGGAGTGCACCACTACACCCGGCCGATGTCAATTTTTCTTGAATATGCAAAAGTTTAAAAAAATGATTTAAAATAGATCATAATTTTTCCTTTGTAATCTCTTTTATTGTTTTTGGAAGGAAGTAATAAACAAGAAGTTGGGAACAAGGTTGAATTGATTAATAAACTGAAGGGCTGGTTCTTTAAAATACTGAAATAGCTTTATGATCTAATTAAGCAAAAACAGGGTTGGGGATTTAGCTCAGGTGGTTAGAGTGTTTGCCAAGCAAGCACAAGGCCCTGAGTTCGATCCCTGGCACCAAAAAAAAAAAAAAAAAAAAAAAGCTCTAATTAAGCAAAAATAAACAAACAAAAAAAGGAATATATTATCAGATGGAGAGAAACTCTTACATGGGGCAGGTGGCTCACTTGCTTGCAGTCCCAGCTACAATGGAGGTGAGGAGAGAGGACCTCTTTGGCTCAGGAGTTCGAGGCCAGCCATGGCAACCTAGGAAAAAAAAAAAGATTAACAGCATATCATGTACAATTCTAGTAACTCAGCAGCTCAAGAAGAAGTGGGAAAATTTTTTCTTGGAAAATCTAAATCAAGAAAATTGATCCATGAGAAATAGTGTTCCAGATTAAGCAAATGGCTGTAAAGACACTGAACATGTCATTAAAAAAAATTAGTTCTGGGAAAAATCTCCAAGTCCAGAGAATTTGCCAGTCTGTACAATTATCAGCTTTCAAGGGCAGAAAGGCTGACTGGTGGGCATTTAGTGAGAGAGGGGTTTCAGAAAGATGAAACAAGTTACACTCTGAAAGAGTTCATGCCCCTTGACCTTAAGGTAATCCCAATTCTAGTGCTTATTCTAGTAAAACAACCAGGGATTTAAGAGTAAGAATATTCATTATAGATGTAAAGTAGTGAAAAATTGGAAACAACCTAAATATTAGTCAATATGAGAATGGATAATAAATCATGTATACTTACAGAATAAAATATGACACAGCTACTAATTTATATTTGAGCAATATTTAATGAGATGGAAACTATTTCATGATAAGTGAAAAATCTGAATGTAAAACCAATTTTACAATATAAGATACTTCCAATTTGATTTAATTTTTTTTTCACATTTGGGCACAAAAGACACAAGCTGGTTGGAAATCATATTAATGATATCTGAGCACTCTATGGTAAAATTTTTTTGGTTTTTTTTTCATTTTACATTTTGGAAGCATTTTTCCCATATCAGGAAATATGAGTAGTAGTTTGATACGATGGCATATACCTGTAATCTCAGTTGCTTGGGAAGCTGAAGCAGGAGGATCTTGAGTTCTGGGCCAGCCTGGGCAAGTTAGTGAGACTCTGTTTCAAAATAAAAAAAAAATTTTTAAAGGGTTAAGAATGTGCCTTAGTGGTAGAAAGCTTGCCTTGCATTGGTTCAATCTCCAGTATTGCCCCCAAGAAAGAAATATAAGAAATAGAAATATACAATATTATACATGCTATATATTTATATAATTAATAAATATCTTTCTATAAATCTATTTTAATGACTGCACATATTCCATAGTATGAATGTGCCATAACCTATTTAACTGATTCCTTAAGATTAAACACAAAGATAGCTTAAACTTCCTGCTATATTACAGACTTTTTATTCTAAACAGAATTGCTCCACTCAGTCATTTTTTTCTCTTGTGGTGCTGGGGATGGAACTGAGGGCCCTCTACATGCTAGGCAAGTGCTCTACCACTGAGTTACAGCCCTAGCCCCAGTCATATATTCTTTATCTTGTTGTTAATATGTGGTATTTGATGATGCCTAATTCTTAAATTTATTACAAATATACATTCTAATATAGTAACACATTTGGCCTACTTGGTGTTTTTAGTGTCCCTATGACATTTAGTGTCCCTATGACAATTGAATATGTTATAGATTGCTTAGCTATCATGTAATCAAAATGGCACATTAGAAATTTCTATTTTCAACAGAAAATGTCACCATGAACACTGAACAACGGAGCAGATGGCTCCTGTTTTTGTTCTTGATATATTTTTTGTATTCCTGTCAACAAACTCTCTATTCACATCGCTCTCCGGGAAGAAGCTGAGATAACTGAAGCCAGCAGAACCCCCTCGTTCCAGGCTCCCCTGCTCCTGGGGCAGCCAGGGTTGCCTCCCTTTGCCTGGAGAGATGGCTTTCCTGTGCAACTCCACAGGAGAGGAATTCCCTCCACATTTTTGACAGGCTGATTCACTTGTCATGGTTTTGGTTCTATTGAAAACGATTTTAGAGAATGTTTGGGGAACCGAGTCTGTCTGTTTTCACGTTGTGAGGATTTACTCTGTAAGAATATTATTTCACCTGTATTTAGAGAAAGTTGCTTGTCTTGGCAACCTCTCTTTTGTTATGAGGGTTCACACTTGCCAAGTTCCATGTTCAGAAACACTGCGGGCTGAGCTTCATGCTGGGTAAGCTCATACCTAAAGACTAAATTTCTGAATGGGCTCCTAAGATGAAATACAACTTACTTATGCTCACTACCTTGCCTTACACATTAATCTCAAAATGTTTTAAATACTTACATATGGTTATAGGTTTAAACTGTTGATAGGAGTGAATAAATTCAGATGGATTGAGAAAAAAAAACCTATCAATCTTTCCAGATAGATTAAACCACCATGTTCTGTAATTTTATAAGTAAAAAATTCTGATATCAAGGGGAAGCCCCCTTGGCCCTTATAAAAATACCACAAATCATTCTGAAGGATATTTTTGAAGACAGCTACTTAATTAAGAACGAATGCTGTTCTTTCAAGTTTATGAGGATTGGCACAATAAATATTTGTTGACTGAATATATAACATATTTACTTTGCCAGGATAACTGAAAATATGACTTTGGTTGATTGTCATGTAGAGTATGTTTTGAGGCAGGACACAAATAGGGTGGAATTTTGTCTTTGGTTTAAATATTTGCTTTTCAGATGCTTTCTTCATGCGGTCTTATCCTAGCCTCAACTCATTGACCATGGTGCTGTTTTTCTAACTTTTTGTACTGCGTCCATGCCCTACTTCTCGGCTTCATCTGTCAGCTCTGGCTAAGAGTCCTTGTCCTTGGGAATCCTCGGTGATGTTGGCCATGAAATAGGCTACTCTTTTAAATATCTCCCGAACTGCAAACATGGGAATGGCACTTTTAATATTGCAGAGAAGGATTAGAACATTGGCCTTTCTGTGGCAGGAGAAAAGAAAATCTTTCTCTCTCTCTTTTCTCCCTTCTTTCTTCCCTCCTTCCTTCCCTTCCCTCCTCCCTCCCTCCTTCCTTTGCTCCCTTCCTCCTTTCTTTCTTTCCCGCTTTCTTTCTTGGCTCAGGACCTATTCAGAAAAGTCATTCTTCCTAGATTCTAGTTTGGACTGAGGAGGCCCTATACATGTCTACCCTCCCTCTTGGCCTCTTGGCCAGCCTCCATGTGAACAAGCACCAGCTCACCTGCTCGAGGGCGAGGGACCGTGTGGAGCAAAGGCAAAGCCATTCAGCTCAGGTCACCTCAGGTCTCCAGCTGACTGCCAGCTGGCTGAAGAGGCATGAGGGAGTCCAGCTGAGCTCAGACCAAATTGCTGACCCATATAGTTGTGAAGTCAATAGCTTGCTGGGGTTTTACTCATGGAATTATGAGGTTGTTTGTTGTGTAGCAAAAGCTAAGTGGTTCTCCTTGCTAAGGTGGCCTGGTCACACAACAGGTTTCCTACCTGACTCAGTTGTACTTGGTGTCGAGGTATGCTTCATAGCTATCTTATTTTTTTTTTTTAGTTTTCTTTTGTTTTAATGGTACATTTTAGATGTACATAGTGATAACATTCATCATAGGGGATTTGGATAGCTATCTTGTTACCCCTGACATTCTCAGCTTCCCTATCAAAGGCCTTTAAGTAGTGGTTAAGGTCTTGGACACTGTAGCCACACAGCTAGGCCTGAATCCAATCTCCTCTACTTAGTAGCTGTGTGGCCTTTGCTAAGTCACTTTCCCCGTCTGAATTTTATATTCTCATCTGTAAAACAAGGACATTTGTGATTATTTATCTAATCTCCATTTCGACCCTTGTACTTCTTTACTCATAGACCCCTGATTTCAGTAATGCATCCTCTACATAGCCAAGATCAGGAGGTGGCTCCTGACTGATCTCAATTAACTTTAGAAATTCCAATCCCTTTTCTAATGCATAGTTTAAGAGTGAGCATATGATCATCTTCTGATGAAAGGAAACACGCTGATGCAGAGTTGCTTCTGCTAAAAATTTCTTCACTCCTAAGAAGAATTACTGTGTTTCTTCTGAAGATTGCTTAATTTGGATGTGAGGCTTGGAATGGTAGCTACCATCTTGTGGTTTTGAAGAAAGCCCTGAGGAAGGCAGAGTCATGAGACAGAAGGAAGCTAGGTCCTTGAATAGATCACTAAACTACTGAAACTCCAATCATGAAATCAACCCTATCTCAAAACTACTTGTTAAACTGGGTGAGATGGCACACATGCCTATAATCTCAGCACTCTGAGGCAGGAGGTTGCAAGTTCAAGCCCCGCCTGGGCAATGTATTGACTTAGTGAAACCCTGTCTAAAAAAAAAAAGCCTGAGGTGTAGCTCATTGTAAAAGCCCTGAGTTCAATTTCCAGGAATGCAAACAATCAAAGGTAAACAAACAAAAAAACCACTTGTTATATGAAATAATACCATTCAAGTTTGAGACAGGTTTTCTGCACCTTGCTAGCCCAAGCTTCCTAAATGATATCTCCCTTAGTACCACATTTAGCACACAGTAAGTCCTCAGTGAACATTATAACTATATTTGGGTCTTTCCCTCAACTATTAAATGGTTTCGGATTTCACAGACCCTGGAAAAAATGATTTACAGAATCCTACTGACCTTCCCAGATTTGGCACTCTTCTTTTTGCTTATGTCTCTGGAGCAGGTCTCAACACTATGGCCAATGAGCCAAATCTAGCCTACTGCCTGCTTTTGTAAATAAAGTTTTATTAGAACACAGCCACACCCATTCATCTATGCCTGGATTTGCACTAAAACACTTAAATCAAGTAGTCACAAGGGAAATCCTATGACCCATCAAATATTCATTATTTGGCCCTTTGCAGTAAAAGTTTGCCATCGTGCTTGTTCTGGAGCCAGTGCCTCATGGCCTCAGTGAAGACTCACATGAAGCTACTTTACAATGCAGACTGCAACTTTCATTAGCTAGAGTTTGCTTCATTAAATGTCTCTCACAACAAATGGCTGAAAACCTGATTCAAACCAGGTGGTGGTAATAGGAATCCCTGGATACAGGGCCTCACATGGGTTAATGAAAATAAGGTTTCAGGGGCTGGGGATTTAGCTCAGTGATTAGAGTGCTTGCCTTGCAAGCACAAGGCCCTGAGTTCTGATCCCCGGCACCACAAAAACAAAACAAAACAAAAAAACATCGTATGGAAAATAAGGTTTCACTGTATCTCATGGCTCCTCTTCCTCTGTGGACTCCCATATCAGACAGTGTTGCCATTGAGGGCCACAATGTGTCCAGGCAGTGTCTGTCCTTCCTAGCTGTGTCTAGTATAAAGGAGATAAAATCTTTGTTTCAACATTTTCCCTAAAACTGCAGAATCCCTGTGACTGATAGTGTCAGCATTGAAAGTCATTCTAGGAAGCAATGGATAGTTCTCTTGCCCTTTGCATAGTACATAAAAAAGGTACGTAAAATGGACCTCGCTGGTATATCCTTTCTGGCTACCTGTCCTTCATTGCTAGATTACAAACTTGAAGGAATAGCGCTCGCTACCTAATATATTCTTAGTAAATATCATTTTGGTTGATGAATATAGAAGGATATTTATTTAACAACTCAGATTGGTATCATTCCTCACACATAGTTTTGTTTTCTGCTTTTAAAAAATTGATATATTTAGGTTATAAACATTCCTCTTTGTCACTAAATAAATAGAAACCTGTATAGAACATACTGCATGCCAAATTCATAATGGTTGTTTCCTCTGAGGGTAGGGGAGGGAGGGGACTTTTCATGTTTTTTAAATACAAAAACATCTCATAAAAAAATAAAGTCTTAGGGAACACAATTTTCTGTGGTTGTATAATAGTTTATCATATGACTATATCAATTATATTTAAACCAATCTCCTTTTGTACATTTAAATTTCTTTCAATTTGTTGTTCTTATAAATAGTATTGGGATGAATAACTATGCATATGTCTTTATGCATACCTCTGGTTATTTCTTAGAATAGTTTCCAGGAATGGAATTATAGGGTATAACACATGTTTTGATATTTATTTGTAAATTCCTTTCCAGTAAAGTTAAAACCAATTTGGTGGGTAAGATTTTAAACCCACAATAACAAGTTATGAAAAAGGAACTGAGTTATAAAAATAGCTGCTGATAGTCTAATACCAAAGACATTTACTGAGAAATTCTATTCTACCCCACCCCCAGCCCCCAGCTGGGGTCTTGCTATGTTGCTCAGGCTGATGTCAAACTTCTGGGTTCAAGTGATTCTCCTCCATTAGCCACCAAAAAGCTGAGACTGCAGGCATGCACCATTATGCCTGGCAACTTTTAATGTCTTCATGTTTCTCTGTAGATAAAAGATTCTTCTTGCTCCATAAATATCTCCACATTATAGTATCAGCTTCCCCAGGAAATGGGTACATATAATCATTTTCCTGTGTTATCATCATTTGGAAAATGTGAAATGATGTTGCCTGATAATGATCTCGAAATACACTGAGTCTGTTCTTAATGAATAGCAGGGAGACTTTGCTTGTGACTCAGCTCTTGATGTTTCCTTACATATGGAAGGGTATCAGTGAATGTGATTCCCTTTTATACCTACTTTGAATTCACTCCAGTCTCCGGAGGGTGGAACACTTCCCCCACTGGAGGAGATTAGCTTCCTTGGATTCCAGTTGCCTTCTCTCTAGTTCCTCCATGCCATCGGTCTCATTGGAATAGACCTCCCATGCTGCAGGCACCACCATGGTCCAGGCCTAGCCAAGAGGAGATCTGAAGCTTTAGTCTGACACTTTGGAGGTGCTACCTCAAAGACCTTAGTAACAAAGAAGATATATCCCAGTAATTGACTTTATTGTCTGATCATCTGAAGTATTCACACTATGGGAAACAGATGCTTGTCTTTTAAGATGTCAGAAAATAGTGTATCTTTCTTCATCCAGAGAGGTGAACATGGTAGATGATCTTTAGTTATTCTTCCATCCAGTAAGCTATGATTAACCAAAATGAGATATCTCAAGTAATATATTAACAGATACAGTCACACTAACGTGTAATTTATGAATAAACCAAGTAGTCAATTGTGTTAGGTAAAAGACTCGTGTTAGATGCTCTCTTGTTCAGATGGGGAGACAGACTGGAAAGAAGGTGCCTTCTCTGGAGATAAGAGGAGGAACTGAGTGTGGTGGAAATCTGAAAAATGAGAGCCTTGGGTCCTTAGCACAGGCAGAGAGTGGGGAGAAGGAGGAAATGAGGCTGAAGAGACAGGGAGCAGCCTGGCGATGCCAGGAGTGCCACTCGAAGTGGTTTGGACTGGATTCTAAAAGCAATGAGCAGCCATTGAGGATTCTAAGCAATGGTTTGACATTGACCCATGGGCTTAGGAGTCATGTTGATCTCATTCTGGCCCATATTCTCTGCATTACCCATAAAGACAGCATCATACAAATATTTCCACATCTCCTCCCATCCCGCCCTTAGAGAGTTGTGTTGTAGCTACTACAGTTTGTATTTTGAAGATAATTGGAGATGACTTTTTTCTGAGGCTGCTCATGTTGTTCAGTTGTCCGAAGTAGTTGCAGTGGAGTGATACCCCGCTCCCTTCCCCCAGGGGCTGAGGCTGCTACCTCATCCTGAAAAGATGTGTTGCTTCATGATATCAGCTTACAGCAAAACATGCACAGATAACTTCTCAAACATTTAATTGTAATACTTCCATGCTTAAATCACCAAATTGGCTTTGAAAAATATGCAATCTCTTCAAATTACATTCTCTTTTAACTCAGGATTCACAGTGTAACAAGCTAGTTTGTATACTTAGGACATTTGAAAATGGGTGCAAGAAAAATGGCCCGGAGTTACATGACTTTCTGTTTGCAAAAGGGCAACATATCGTAAATGCAACCAAAAAATGAGAGTTAGCTGTGTAATGTGCCTTATCACCTGTTTTGTATATGATAAGGCTTGGAGAGGACTTAGAGCTTGGATTCATTTTCCAGGGTTCCCAAGACCAATTACCCCAGCCCAAGACCAATTACCCCAGCGGGGTGGCTTAAAATGACAGAAATTTATTCTCCCACAGTTCTGAAGGCTAGACTAATTGTCCAAAATCAAGATGTTACCTCTGCAAGTCTAGATAGAATTTTGTGTTGGCCAGCAATCCTCGGTGTTCTTGGCTTCCGGCTACCTCAGTCTCTGTGTGTCATTATATAGCATTCTTCCTCTGTATTTCTGTCTTTATGTGGCTTTTTTTTTTTTTTTTTTTGAGACAGGGTCTGGCCATTGTAGTTCAGGCTGGCCTTGAGCTCACTATGTAGCTTAGGCTGGTCTCGAACTCACAGCAATCCTCCTGCCTCGGCCTCCCAAGTGCTAGAATTATAGGCATGCACCACCATGCCCAGTTGTATAGCATTTTCCTCTTCTTAAAAATATACCACTTGAGGGGCTGGGGATTTAGCTCAAGTGGTATAGCGCTTGCCCAGCAAGCAGAAGGCCCTGAGTTCAATCCCCAGCACCACAAAAAAAAAAAAACCACTCAGCTGAGTGTTGTGTGTGCCTGTAATCCAGCATTCTAGGAAGCTGAGGCAGGAGGATTTCAAGTTCAAGTCATGCCTGGGGAATTTTGGGAGACATTGTCTCAAAATTAAAATTCAGACCCATTCTAATGGCCTCATCTTGATCACATCTAAAAAGTCCCAATTTCCAAATAAGGTCACATTTATAGGTGCCCAGAGGTTAGGGCTTTAACATATCTTTTGAGGGAGCAGCATGACTTACCCTATAACAGAGGTCATCTAGCCAACCTCTCTATCAGATTCATGAATTTGTGGTTCAAGATCTATCCAGTTTTAATACTTAGGTACAGAACATGATGGTTAATATAAAGCAAAACCATGTTGGTGTGGTAGGCTCGGAGGGTAAGTTCTAGGATGGTACTGGCACACTTTGATGCCAGACAGAGTACAGAGACCACTGCTGGGGAACCCAGCTGGTGGCAAACATTCAGGAGGTCCCTGGGTGGCTGGCCATCACCTCTAGATCACCTCTTTCTAGTAGTCATATAATGCAAGCGACAGTTGTCACTTTAATTTTTTAGTAGCTATGCTAAAAAAGTAAAAAAAAAAAAAGATGACATTAACTTGAATATTTTATTTAACCCCATATATCAAAAATATTATATATTTCTTGCATTTATGTACTTAAAAGGTCTTATCACGGTCTTCCTCTATTATTATTTTTTGGTGCTGGGGATTGAACTCAGTACCTTGTGCTTGCAAGGCAAGTGCTCTAACCACTGAGCTAAATCCCTGGCTCCTCATCATGGTTTTAAAATGGTTTCCTCAACTGCTAACTCTGTGACCTCTCAACTTGGCTTCCCATGGATGGCTCAGCCCCTGGCGACCCCATTTTATGCTTCTAGGGGAGAAAGTCCGATTGGCTTCTTGGTTAGCTAACCCACCTTCAGCTGGCCTGGTACAAACATGGCTCCCCAACTGGTTCCTGGTGTATGGCGATGGTTCAAAGTGGGCTTTCTGCACCAGCAGCATTAGAAATACAAATCTACCGGCCCCACCTGAAGCAAAGGAGTGAGAACATCTAGGGATTCAGCCCAGGATACTGTATCAGAGATATAGGCCATGGCAGATTTCCTCAAAAGGGGATGTATGTAGGCAAGAGGCGAGTGGCATGGGGGAGCCCAGATGTGGACAGACATAAGAAGGAGATGTGACCTTAGCTTTGATTACTGGACACCAGGTGTGCTGGGGGCGAGGGGTAAGGAGGGTGCTGTATTATAAAAGGGGCATAAAGAACAGCTCAGAATGTAACTTAATCCTTAACTCTGTCAGAACAGGACTGTCCTGGTGGGTTTATAAATCCAACTTTTAGGAGCTGGGACAGGCAAGAGCAGAGGAGAAAATGAGTGGACACAGGGGAGGGAGAGCGGGGTTGACAGCAGTAACTACAGAGGTGGCTGCTCTATCGGTTGTGAGCTCATTTGGAGGAATCTAGGCTTAATGCTATTTAAATTATGACACTTTAAAAGATGAAGAAACAGTTTTAAGCAGAGATATAAATTGCTGAGTGCCTGATTTTTTTCCATGGCACACATACTATATTAAATAATTAGAAATTTACACTATAAAAATAGCTTTGTAGGAGGATCAGTTACTAACATACCCTTACCTCAGACAGATTTTTTTATTACTGGAGACAACTCTTCTATGTAAAAAATATATTAATGGCTGGAGCAGAAGAAATACTAACAACAGATGGTAGGCATTTTCTTGCAAAGTCATATCAAATTTAACAATAGCCTAGAAAACAGAAATATGTTTTAAACAAAAGGGTTTTTTTTGGGGGGGTGCTAGGGATTGAACTCAGGGACTTAGTGCTTGCTAGGCAAGCACTCTACCACTGAGCTTAACCCTTAACCCCAACAAAAGGTTTTAAGTATTCTTAAAACCATCTGCAGATTTTCACCTACAGTCTAGGATACCTTCATAAAAAGAACCATTTTATAGGGAAGAGTGGGGGAATGGAAAGGAGGGGTGGGGAAGAAGGGGGGAAACCAAGATATATCATGTACAGGTATAAAGTAACCATGATGAATGTGATCATTATGTATACAATGTACCAAAACATGCTCTTGGTTAAAAAAGAACAGTATCACTTTAAGTAATTAGTAAAGTATATTAATGAAATAACATAAAGCTTTTGCTCAAAAATGCTATATTTAATGTGTTGCTGTTACACTGGAAGTTTCTACTAAATGACATTTACGGAAAAATGTTGATTTTATTGGTATGAAATAGATGATGAGACAGAAGTTTAAAAAAATCATTTGATAAAAGGTATACCATTCTATCAAGAACAAATTAGAAGTCATAAGGGAATAAAATGTTTTGAAAAGATTTTTCTGCTGTTCCCATAACCACAGAAGGTACACACAGGCACAGGGTACATTTGGAGTGGATTGCTATTTTAGGAAGAAAGTATAGGATGGATTTTTTTTTTTTTTTCGGTGCTAGGGATCGAACTCAGGGCCTTGTGTTTGCTAGGCAAGCACTCTAACCACTGAACTAAATCCCCAGCCCCATAGGATGGATTTTCTAAGATTTTTTTTTTTTTTTTTTTTTGGTGCTGGGGATCGAACTTCTGGGCCTTGTGCTTGCAAGGCAAGCACTGTAACTACTGAACTAAATCCCCAGCTCCTAAGAATTATTATTCCTCTCTCTTTTTCTCAAAAATATGCCTCAAGGTGATACTGTGATAAAGCAGTGTTGTAAGTCTAATGCTGAACTTTAATGAAAATCCAGCTTTCCTTGACAGTGTAATTCAGAATAGCGTAGCTGTCTGAACTTGTGGTATCCTGCTGAACTTGCTAGAGACAATAGCAGAGCTCTGCCTTACACTGACCCATCAGACCTTCTGGGATGGGACATGGCAAGTGGTATTTAATAAGTTCTCCAGGCGATTTTGATGTGCGATGAAGTTCAAGAGCCACCAGGATAGTAGTTCCCAACTCAGGTGTGGGTCAGAGTCCCCTCTAGAGCTTTAATAAACACTCCTCAGTCTTACTACAGGAAATTCTGATTCAGTAGGCTGGGGAAGGGGTTAGAACCTGTATTGTAATGCAGGATGACCTAGGGAGCCATTGGTTAAAAAATATCAAATAATTAAACTCAATCCAAGTTAGTAAGTCCTTCTCTTCCTTCCTTCTGTCTTTCCCTTCCCTCAAATTCCCTTCCACTATGTTGACCTTAATTATTATTATATTCCATCCCAGTATCTTCAAAGTATAGTATAGTACCTGGTACTTGGAATGAGCTAAAAAAAAGCTAGGTGAATCAACGAAGCTCAGAGTGATATTTTGCTGTGTAGAGAATGGCCTTATTTTTGTCTTAAGTACTATTTTCCTTTTGTACAAGACTTTTACACTTGAATGCATATAACTGATGTTATGTAAAATTCTCAGTCTTCCAGTTAATTTTCTTCTTTGTCCTTCCCAATTTCCAGTAATGAACTGATAATTCCCTGCATACTTTCAATATGTTGTACATTTTCAACACATGATATCCCCAAAGAGAAGGAAACATTTATTTATTTATTGCTGCTGGGGATCAAACTCAGGGCCTTGTGCTTGCAAGGCAAGCGCTCTAATCACTGAGCTAAATCCCCAGCCCCTAACCATTTTTTAAAAATGGCTTCTGACCCAAGAATCTCTGTAGTCTTCATCTGGACTAGTTGAGGCCACTGAGTTAAGAGAGATATTCAAAATGACTTTCCTATTATTACTATTCTACTTTATCTTGCCACTTATATTACATTATGCAAAGCTTTTAGTTTTGACTAAGCATGGTGGCTGAAGCCTATAATCTTAGCACTCAGGAGGGTGAAGCAGGAAGATTGCTGCAAGTTTGAGGCCAGTCTGGGCTATGTAGTGAGTTCAAAGCCAGCCTGAACTACATAGTGAGACATGACCTCAAAAAACAAAACCTCCCCAAAACAACCCCCGCCAAACTTTTAGTTTTGTAATTTTATTTTTATTCAGACTGATGAAATATTTAATTAAATATTTAATAAAAATAAAATTAAAATATTAAATTACATATCAAATAATACTTAACATGGTAAGAGAAACAATAATAATAAAATGAACATCCATGTACCCAGTTTTTAAAAAATTATTACCAATACAGTGAATGATTTTAAAGTACAATTTTTTTTTTTTTTTGGCATTGGGGATCAAACTTAGGGCCTCGTGCTTGCTAGGCAAGTGCTCTACCACTTGAGCTAAATCCCCAACCCCTAAATTACAGTACTATTCTTATCTGAATCCTTGTCTTAAACAGTAAGACTTACATTTACACACAGGCAAACCTCAACAGAATCCTCCTCTGTACATTATGCCTGTATCCATTTTCCTGAACTGTCACTTACATATTTCAGTGTACTGTTTTCCATTTCACAATAGGCAGTGTTCTTCCCCCAGGATCCCCATCACCACCTGAAATCCAAACTTCTGTTATCTAATAGAAGCTACAATTATGTAAGTAGGTGGCTGGGAGAAAAGTGTGTGCTACGAGTAGGGCAAATGGGTATGTGTACATTGGTTTGCTAGGTTTATTGTCATTATCTGGCCTCTTAGCAGCTATCATTCAAATTGTTTTGTGTATCTTCAGATCTTCTGTAATGGAAGCATTTGTAAAGCACCTTGTTCACTGGTTTGCACATAGCTGGCACTCAGTGTATGTTGAGTGAATTTCTAGCACTCTTCCTTGTATTTTTAGTCTGATTTCTACGATTTATGTACTTTGGGATTCACTTTAATGGTCGGACTGTGTCCAGACTGACGAAATGTTCTTGGAGGTTAACTTCATCCACAGAATGAAGTGACTTCACTGATGAATTAAAAACAATGACTTACAGTGATTAAAATAAAAACATTTTACACTTTATTAAACATTTTAAATTGCATTAATGTCACAACAGCCATAAACAAAGCAAAGCACATTCATGCACACATACAAATCACTCCGTTATCCTTAGTTTTTATCATAGCAAAGACGTTTGTATGCATTCACACAACTCTTATCCTACTTCCAAATTCTGCATTATATATAAACTGTTATATTAAATGATAGTCATAATTGCCATTTAAATGACTGCATAATGGGACATGGGGGCACACACCTGTAATCCCACCACTTAGGAAGCTGAGCCAAGAGGATCTCGAAAGTTTGAGGCCAGCCTGGGGTACCTAGGAGTTCAAGGCCAACCTGAACTACACAACAAGATCCTGCCTCAAAAAACAAAACAAAATCTATGAGGTCGATGTAATATAATTCACTATAATTTATCATTAGACTGTTCCTCATCTCCTTTTTGCTATTAACCGAACTTTGCAAAGAACATCTTTTGTATTGTTATTGACAGAATAAATTCCTAGCAGTGCGATTACAGAGTCAAAGCATAACTCACTTATTTTTATTTTCTATCTTTTCCCTCTGATAACCAAGTAAAGTATTTTTATAAAAAGCTTTTCACACAGTGCTCTCCAAGGTTTATTAACAATCCTACGGTATTAGTATCATCTCCCTATCCCTGCGCTAGAGTTGGAAAAAGAGCCCAAGCAGGCAGGTAACCTGATCTCATCCACCAGGTGAGTCCTGGATGGAAGAGGCAAGGAGCTAACAGGTCTCTCAGGGATTCCTAGACACTGTGTGGGACACACTGTGTGGGACTAGCGTCCTCTCCCTCGCCTGAGACGCTAAATTCAGGGAGGGCTTGAGGACTCGCTTTACCGCCTCTAAGCGCCTCCTAGCGCTCGCCTTAGCCTCTCAGAGCTCCCTGCACACAGTAGGAGTCTAACAAAGACAGTCGGCCTTGCACAGACACGACCCCTCCCTCAGTGGGCTGGACATTACGCCCCTCCAGGCGCCACCAACGCGCCGCTTTGTCGCCTGCGCGCCCCCTCCCCAGTTTCTCCGCGGTACCCTTGGAGAGTGCCAACGCGCAGGCCGCACTCCAGCCTCCCTTCAGCGCCTCGCGCGCCCGGCGCGCGCCCGCCGGCCCCGCCCCGGCCCCGCCCCCTGGAGCCGACGAGTGGCGGCGGCGGCCCCAGGACCCGGTTCCCTCAGACAAGAGGGCGGGTGGAGGAGGAAGCGGCCGAGCCCAGAGTCCGGCTCCGGCGCGAGCACCGCCCGCCCGCTTCAGCCGACTGGCGCCGTCGGCTCCTGGGGCTGCGCCGAACCGAGAGGAGGAAAAGGCCGCGGCGGCCGCGAGGAGGAGGCGGCGGGGCGCGGGCGGAGGCGGCGCGGCCGGCCGCGGCTGCCGCTTTGTTGTGCGGCCCGGGCCGAGGAAGGAGAAGTGGGAGGAGGGGGGAGCTCCGCGTCCCGCTCCCTCCGCGGCTCATGGCGACGACGCTCGGCACATCCGGGACCCTCCGGCCGTGGCGGCCGCGACGCCGGCTGCTTGGGCCGCAGCCCCGGCCGCTGTGGTGACTCCGCCGCGCCTCGCCGTCGTCCCCGCCCCGCCGCCGGCCCCGAGCCCTGCTGCCACCGCCGCCGCCGCCGCCGCCTCCCCGCCGCCGGGGACATGTCTAACCCCGGAGGCCGGCGGAACGGGCCCGTCAAGCTGCGCCTGACAGGTGAGGGGGGCGGCGGGGGAGGGCGGCCGGCGGGAGGTGCCTGTGGCCTTGGGAAGGGCCAGGGTCGCGATCAATGGTGCGGTGGGGGTCGGGCGTGGGAAGGCCTAGTTCAGGGAGATTCACTGGGAAACCGGCGGCAGGTTTGGAAA
>PVJO010000802.1:153843-178736 GCA_004026905.1 Hystrix cristata | reverse complement strand
TGTGCACGCGTGTGTGTTCTCGGGTTGTTAACTTGGACACCCAGTTATGCCCGTGTGCAGAACCTTTACTCTCTGTTGCCAGCCACTGTGATCGGTGCCATACACCTTAAACTCACGTCTAAGGAGGGAAGGAAGGAGACTGAGGTTGACTTTTCCGGTGTGTCTGCCTGATCCTACCACCCGGGCTCATTGTAAACTCTGTGTTTTGGAAGTGTTTGATTGCAGGGTAGCATGTTTTGGGTTGTTCCTTGTAGGCCGCAGGACTTGTGGCTCACGTCTAACTCTAGATTTGCTTTAGAAACACTCTTCCACCCTTTTGGGTACGTTTCTAAGTGTACGCTCATACAAACTTTCATTCTCTTTCCTCAACCCTCCCCTTTCTAAATGGAAGAGAATGTCCAAAGGGGTTTACTGAGTAGACAAGACTCTTAAGAAGGTGTTTGATTCCAGGTGCATAAAATCTTTAACGTTACAGGTACGTTTTGCTTGCCATTTTTGGTAATCTGTAGGCATGTCACCGTCATTGTAAGAAAAAATATTTGCTTTGAAAATTTTAATGAGTGTTGTTATACTAGTTTCATCATTTACCATTAATAAATTGACCACGTTTATATATTCTGATGTGTTATGAGAAAGATGTTTTTCTTGAGAGAATGTGTGTGCGCTCAAGTGTTACGAATAAACTGTAATTATGTTTGCCCACAGTAGACTTTAAGATTTACATGGACTAATTTTGTAGTTGAATACTTGTATGTCACATCCCAGACTACTGGCTGAATGTTCTACATAAAAACTTGCAGTGAATTTGGTATTTGAGAATTTCGCTCGAATGTATGTTGGCTGCAATTTAAAAAATACATTACTTTTATGACAGTTTTGCATTCCCTGGGGAAAATTGCAAAGACTCATTAACTAAGTCGTTCTTAATGGAAAATCTGGATTGGGGATGCTTGTCTTTACCCCCTAAATTTTCCTTATTTTGGGCAAGATAGTGGAAACCATTATAAGGGATCTTTGTTGCTTTAGTTTGTCTATTGCTGTTCTCTTCTGGAGTCAGTGCTGTGTCAGTAATCATGGAAAGAACCTGTGATCCTTGTGGTGCAGAAACAATCAGAAAAAGGCTGTTGCCATTTATTTCCCTCTAGATTATATACATATGGAGAAGATGAGGGAGGAAACAGGGATTTTGATTTTCTGCAGATAAAGTGAATTTTGAGGTTTTTAGTGTGATTCAGTAGATCTTAAAGTATTTATCTGTGGTTTCCTTACTACATATGATTCATTATGAAAATTTATGAGCGAAGTTTGATGAGAGGAAAGATTATTCTTTTTTGGGGGGAGAGGGACCACTGGACTAAATTTATATAATTTTGTTTATTTAGATTTTCCTAGAGAATTTTAAATACCCTGTGTTCCCTTAATTGTAAAAACAGTTTAAAGTACCTCCAATTTCTTAAATCCATTGGGAATTTTGCCTCTGAATAGTTTTCTCTTAAAGTTTGACAGATATTAAAAACATTGTCCTCCCTTTTTGGTTAAGTATGGTGGAATCTCCTCTGTTTTGCCAGGAAAGTTAACTTGTATCTTTTCATTTTTGTTCCTCATTTACAAATTAGATGGTATAGATTTTAACAAATAGTTCTCAAGAGCTGGATTCAATTAGCAGCTTTTTAGGACATAAACATTAAAGGGTAAGATGGAAAAGATTGTTTTGACTGACTGGATAAATGACAGGGCTGTGTTTGATGTGAGTCCAGGAATTGGTCTGGAGCTGGTGCCCAACTTCTCAGTCCATCTTGAGAAGCCAAATAAAATATTTAACCTAGGCCTCATTTTGTTTTTTAAAAAAAGTTGATTCTTTGTTAAGACCTTAAGAAATGTTCAGCATACCTTTAGACTAAGTTTTTAACAGTTCACTTAGATATGGGTTCTCTAATAGAGAAAAAAAATCACATTAGAAAAGGGCAGATACCACAGTGAATTTTTATTTGGTTTACAATACACTTGGGCTACAAGATGTTTTAAGATTATTGTTCTTTGCTTTAATACCACACTAGTATTTTAAATTTATAGAGTGCCTTTGATTCCAAGGTGCTTTATGAACTGTAGTTACTCAGTTATATCCTTAATGTGGAATTGCCAATTTGCTAAAAGGTGTTAACAATTCTTGCATGGTGACACACACATAAACTGAAAAATAGGAAATATTTGAACTGTGAGATCCCCACCCACAATGGATATTAGTTTTCCACGTATTTTACCTAAAACCACAATCAATTAGTGAACTATGTTATTTGTTGATGCTAAGAAAGTAGGGCTAATTTAATACCAAATTTGAAATTGCTCAGGCCATTGGTGGTTAAAATCTGATTTGATCTGTCAGACTACTTCTTGTTCTTTATGACACATTAATGGTTGATCAAAAAAAACCTTGATCATTAAAATGGGCTATATGGTATCCTGTCAATTTCTAATATTTCTAGAGCAAATTGGATTATACGGTGTGTAATTTGTGTAGTATTTTATGTATCCATTACTGACTTTTCATTTCTTAAAGCAGTAAGAAATGGTTGGATAGAAAATATTCTTTATATATTTGGTTACATTAAAAATGGAGTAATTTGGGGGGGGTTGGGGATTTAGCTCAGTGGTATAGAACACTTGCCTAACAAGTGCAAGGCCCTGAGTTTGATCCCTAGCAACCCCACCCCCATGGAGTAATTTATAATACTGTTGTTGTTTCTGAAACCAAGGCTGGAAAAAGCAGTTTAGTGTAACTTCTAATATATAAAATTCTCCTGGGCATGGTAGTGCTTGCCTGTAATCCTAGCACTTGGGAGGTTGAGGCTGGAGGATCGCCCTGAGTTTGAGGCCAGTTTGGGCTACATAATGAGTTCAGGGCCAGCCTGAACTGCATAGTGAGACCTTGTCTGTAAAAAACAAACAAACAAACAAACAAAAAATATATATAAAATTCTTAGGCGTGAGAAATAATAGATTTCTTCTCCAGAACATTTATTTCAGACTGTTTTGTAAATTCAGTGCTTTTGTATGCTTCCCCTCATGTTATTTATAAAACCTTTGGCAGTAAGAAGGCCAACCTAGTATATAATTTAACGAAAATTAATTTCAAAATCTCACTTTAAATCCTGGTATCTTAATATAGATTCATTATATATTTTATTGATACAAGGTTTTAAAAATTAAAACTTGATTGCATCTTGCTGGTTTCTAAGTATATGTGTACCTATATACCATAATGACTTCTTGTAGGGGTGTAAGTAATTGATGTGAGTCTCTCCAGTGCTTTTTTTTTTCCCTGAAGAAAAACCCAGTGTGGCTTAGTTCCTTCCTTTTAAGTTCCTTCTCTAGCCTGATTCGCTTCAGACAGGCAGTATAACATGCCTAAGTATAGTGTGGTTTTCTTGGTGAGTAAAGTGTGTGTGTGTGTTTGTGCATGTGTGTGTATATATATATATATATTTTTTTTTATTTTATTTTAAACCAAGAACATGTATTGGTACATTCTACATACAATGGTCACATTCATTACATTAATTCTGTACCTATACATGATGTATCTTGGTTCTCCCCCCTCTCCCCCCCTCCCCTCTGCACCCTCCCTCCCTATGTGTGTGTATATATTTTAATCATGGCTTCTCCCTTTTTTCCTGTTGGTTGAACTGTTACTCTCGTTTTAGCCATTTCTGATGAAAGTCTTCTAAAGATGTGATATGTCCTACACTTTTAAAATGAAATATACTTAACGGAATGTAATGTTCTATATATGATGCATTTCTTATGATTATTATTGTAATATTTAATGTAAGAATATCACTATGGTCTGTAGAAAGAATTAACAGACCTTGCTAAATGATGTTTGGTTGGTTAATTTTGTTCCTCAGATTTTTTCCTCTTGCTCTAATTTTTGTTTATTGTTAACTTTCATGTTCAAGAATGCTAGGCCCCTTGTAATCAGCATTGTTACATACTCATTTGTTTATTGTGGTACTGGGGATTAAGCCAGGGGCTACATCCCCAGTCCTTTTCTTTTTTTAATTTTGAGGCATGGTCTCTTAGCCTCTGGAGAAACTGGGTTTACAGGTGTGGCTACAACGCACAGCATTGCATGTTTCTTTATGACTGATGTGTGTGTATTAAGTGCCAGACATTGTCAAGTTCACAGTTAGCTCTTTTAGTTCTCACAATAGTTCTATGAAGTAGAGGTTAAGTACTTGTCAGAATCCAAGTTATCTGTCTTGAAAGCCTGTTACGAATGAATTAGAAGTTGTGTGGAGAAATACATTGCATTCTTTCGGAATTACCCTCACCCCTTGCAATCCTTGTTCACTTTAATCCTCAACTCAAGGATTACCCTTTTCCCTAGAACTTTTCTTGACCTGAATTGATCTCTCCTCTGTGACTCTGTTTTTGTTTTTTTGAGACAGGGTCTTGCTATATAGTTCTTGTGGTGATCCTCCTGACTCGGCTTCCCTAGTGCTGGGTTTACAGATGTGCTCTGCTACGCCTCACTCTCTTTTGTGACTCTTTTCCCTGATATCAGACCTAACTCACTAATAGGAATTTATTGAAATATGTATGTTGTGAACTCCATGAAAGCAGTATCCTTGTGTCAGCATGGATTATGAGCTTTCTGGCATTTTATTGGTGAATACTGCACGACTGTAAGTGTTCTGTGTAGTTTTATTATATGTGTTTGTTATGGCTAATACAGTGAGTTTGAGTGGCAAAAGGTGATTCTATAGGTAGAGATCAACCCATTTGGGACCTTGCTATAGATTGCCAAGAAGTTTTGATTTTTTTTTAAGTTGATGGGAACCACTGAAGTAGTTGAAGCTTTAGTGTACTTGCTAATTAGAAAATGTAATGTATGTAGGCATTATGGAGGATGGATTAGAATAGGATCTATGAAGATTAGGTTTAGGATAACCAGTTAAGAAGATTTGATAGTGACCATTTCTAAATTTTGTTATTACAAATAATTGCTGTAATCATTTTGGTATAGCTAACTCTGCTTTTTCTTTACTTCTTTTTAATATTTATATATTTTCGGTGCTGGGGATTGAACCTAGGGCCTTGCACACCCTAGGCAAGTGCTGTACCATTAAGCTACTTCCCCAGGCCCACTTTGACTTTTTAAAAAGGTATTATTTTCTTTCTTTCTTTTTGGTGCTGGGGATCAAACTCAGGACCTTGCACTTGCAAAGCAAGCACTCTGACCACTGAGCTAAATCCCCAAGCCAAAAAGGTATTATTTTCTTAAAATACTAAATGGTGTTATTGAGTTCAAGCATATTGATTTTATTTTTTAAATTCTTGATAAAGTTTTCCTTAGGCCATTTCCTGAAGAGTTGTGTCTGTTTAGAGCAGCAATGAATATGTCTTTTTTTTGTACTATTCCATTATAAACACTGGCTTTTATTTAAAAATTTTTCACTAGTTTCAAGTCATAGTTTTAAACATTTACTCATCAGTTGAATTTTTCCTTTTTTCTAATTATATTTCTCATTGTTGACTTGTTTGGCCTTGTTCTAGTTACCTGTTAGGGCCATAATATTTTCTTATTGACCTGACTGAGGCTTTGAAATACATTAAATCTATTGTCCTGTTTGCCACAAACACTTCTATGGTCTATTCTTTGTCTTTTAATTTTGAGCATTTTTTGGGCATGCAGAAATTTATTTTTGGAGTCAAAGCTGTCCAATTTTTTTTTTTCTAATTAACACTGATACTTGGAAAGGCTCTTCAAGAATCTTGATAAATATTTAAGTACCTTTTATTTTAGTATTTAGAAAATGGTTTAAGAAACTTTCCCCTCAGATTGTTAGCCTGTTCATCATTATTATTTATTAATCAGTTCTTTCTATGGTGATATGTTTCAGTTTTATTAAATTAGTGAAAATAGAATCAGATCTATCTCTTGTTCAGTATCTTTTCTTTATTAGTACATGTTTGCAATTCATGCAGTTTACAGTCGTCTTGGGGAGTGGTTACATGTACATACTAGAGCTTTTAAAAGTTCCTTTCCTTCCATATTGTTTGAATTATTGTCACTTTATAATTTAGTTTAGTGTTCTTACTGGGGCTTGAGGTTGTAGTTTGGTGGCAGAGTGCATGCTTAGCCTGCTTGAGGCCCTGGGCTTACTCCCAGCATCAAAAAACAAAAACAAAAGAACAAAAAAATCACATTGGGCCAAACATTTTTAATACCTATTTGCTGTTTCATATAAATATTGGAAGTTTAAATTTAAAACATTTGGGATTATGATTTCAATTGTACTACTCTGGGAAAAGAGACTAAGTGTATTTAGTTTTCTCACCTAGGAGTATGTTGAGTATTTTTTAAATTTACTTAAGGTTTGCTCCACATTGCTCAGAATAGTTTTATAGTATTCTTCCCACGTTTTAACTTCCTTTCAGCAGATTTATATATGTGGCACAAAATTGTATTCGATCTAAATTATTGCTTGTGTTTAGGAATGCACTTATGTGAGCTGAGCGTGGTGGCTCATACCTGTAATCCCAGCACTGAGAGGCTGAGGCAGGAGGATTGCTGAGTTCAAGGCCAGCCAGGGGTGTATAATTAGACCCAATCTCAAAAACAAAAAAGAATGCAGTTATGTGTTTTTGCTTTATTAGAGCATTTACTAAACACTAGTAGGCTTATATCAGTATTTACCTTGATATTAATTTTCTAGGTATGTTTTTGGCGCTATATACAGTTGAATGTTAACATCTTTAAAATTTTTCTCTTGGATTTTCCAACTGATATATAAATAGTTGAACAAAGTGAGGAATTTTATTTGTATTAGAGTAGCTTCTGAAGCTGTTTACTTCATTTTTAACAACCACATTTGAAGTGGGTGTGGTGGTGCATGCCTATATCCTGGCTACTTGGGAGCCTGAGGCAGGAGGATTCCAAATTCCAAAAGAGCTGGAGGTGTAGTTTAGTGATAGAATGCTTGCCTAATGTGAATGAGGTGCTGAATTTAATCCCTAATGGTGCAACAAAGCAAAACAAAACACCAGAAACCCTGTTTGATATTGTATTAAAAAGTATCAAAATATATTTTAAATTTGATCTGCATTTAGTTTTATACTAAAAATCAACAGTAAAAATAATGCTTAAAACAAGTCTTTTTGAAGATTGCAGTGTTTTAATATTTATTTATTTATTTTGGTTTTTTGAGACAAGATCTTGCTATGTAATTCAGGCTGACCTTGAATTTAGTACATAGCTCAGGACGGCCTCGAATTTGAGGCGATCATCCTGCCTCAGCCACCCCAGTGCTGGGATTACAGGTGTGTGCTACCACACGTGGCTTTTAATTATTATTTTCATTAGTACATGTTTGCAGTAAATAATGATTACTTTCATCCTGGGGAGTTGGTACATGCAGATGTGTTGGTTAACATATCTTAATTTTTATACCCCCCATCTCTTGGTCCCCTTCCTATTTGCAAAAGGTCTATCTCCCTGTTTACTATTGTCTTTTATTTTGTTATTTAATTTATACTTTGAAGTTTTTCATATAAGAGAAACCATGTAATATTTAAGCTTGTGTGTCTGATTTGTTTCACTTAACATTTTGGCCTTGAGGCACATCCATTTTCCTACAAAGGATTCAAATTTGTCTTTCTTTGTGGTGGAGTGGCGCTCCATTGTTTATAAGTACCACATTTTCTTTTTCTGTGCATCTCTTGATGGACATATAGGCTACTTCTATAAACAAGGGTGTGCATGTACCATTGTAATTTAATGTCTTTAATTCTTTTAGGAAGATACCTAGAAGGGGAATAGCCAGGTGGAATGGAATTTCTAGTTTTAGTTTCGTGAGGAATCTCCACACTGGTTTTGAAGGAGAACAGCTGGATCACTTGGAATTTCTAGTTTTAGTGTTTTGCAGGATTTCCATATAGATTTCCATAGTGGTTGTACTAGTTTACATTCCCACCAACAATGTAGAAGGGTTGTCTTCCCCACCCCCCCAGCATTTGTTATTATTTGATTTCTTTTTGATAGCCATTCTTTCTGGAATAAGATGGAAACTCAGTGTTAATTTGTAGTTCCTTAATGGCCAGCGTTGTTGAATATTTTTTCTTATATTTACTGGCCATTTGTACTTCTTTTGAGAAATGTCTATTCATTGCATTACCCATTTTTTGATTGGGTCTTTTTTTTTTTGGATTGGGTCTTTTGAGATGTCTAGTGCTCGCTTCAGCAGCACATATACTAAAATTGGAACGAGATGTCTAATTTTTTTTTTTTTTTTGAGTTCTTTGATATTTTAGATACTGGTCCTCTGTCCAGAGAGTACTTGGAAAAGTTTATTCTCAGTTTTTAGGTTGTCTCTTCACTCTTGGTTGTTTCCTTTCCTGTGCTTTTTAATTTCATATAATCCCGTTTGTTGATTCTCGATGTTATTTCTTGTGCACTTGGGGTTCTGTTCGGAAAGACCTTGCCTGTGTCTTCAAGGGTTTTGACCTATTCAATCTTCCAGAAGATTGTTTCTGTTTAATATTTAGATCTTTGGGGATTGGGGATTTAACTCCATTTGTAGAGTGCTTGCTTAGCAAGCTCAAGGCCCTCAGTTTGATCTCCAGCATGCATCCCCCCCAAAAAAATTTAGATCTTTGATTCATTTTGATTTTAGTTTAGTGCGAGAGAGACGCATCTAGATTCAGTCTTCTGCATGTGGTTAGCCAGTTTCGCATTACTATTTGTTAAAGAGGCCGTCTTTCCTCCAGCATGTTTTTGGTCCCTGTGCCTAGTGTTGTTTCTGCATCCTCTGTTTTGAGTGATCCACATGTCTGTTTTTGTACCAGTTCCATTCTGTTTTTGTCACTGTAGCTTTGTAGTATAACTTGAAACCTAGGATTGTGGTGCCTCTTGCTTTGCCCTTGTTGCTCAGGATTGTTTTTGCCATTCTGTGTCTCTTCTGGTTCCATATGAATTTTAGGATTGTTTCCTCTTTCTGTGAGGAATGCTCTTGGTATTTTGATTGAGATTGCATTAAATCTATATATATGCATTAATTTGGGAAGAATGGCCATTTTGACATTATTGGTTCTGTCTATCTAGAACAGGGGATATCTTTCCATTTTCTGATCTTTTTGATCTCCTTTTTTCAGAGTACTATGGTTTTTGTTACAGAGACCTTTCACTTCATTGTTAGATTAATTCCTAAATATTTAATTTTTCTTGACACTATCATGAATGATACTGTTTTCCTAATTTCTTTATTTTTTGCTTCAAAGTTCAATTGTTATTATTACATTTTTGCAGTACATAATTCTTACGTTCATTGTGGGGGATTGGTACATGTACTTAACACATTTTAGTTCTTTTTATATTTCCTTTTTCCTTTGCCCTCCCTCCCCCTTCTTCTCTCTCCCCTTCCCCCTCCCTCTTCCTCCTCCTTGGGTGGGTAGGCTAATTATTGGTGTACAGGGACACTATTTTTTTTTTTTTTTTTTTTTTTTGTGGTGCCTGGGATCGAACTCAGGGCCTTGTGCTTGCAAGGCAAGCACTTTAACCACTGCGCTAAATTCTCAGCCATCACTGTTGATTTTTGTGTGTCAATTTTGTATCCAGTAAACAAATTTTGATGGTTCAATTTAGGTAGGAATTACTATGCAGATGATTACACAGAGGGTATTTCTTTCTTCCCAAAGAATTTCCTCATGCCCTAGTCAGTCTTCTCCTATTCCCAGGCCTTATCAGCCACCAGTCTGCGTTCTGTCACTATAATTTTGTGTAAATGGAATTGTAAAGTTTGTATTTTTCTGAGTCAGGCTTCTTTCACTTTGTGTAGGGCTTTTGAGATCCATCCATGTTGCGAACCTGTACTTTCTTTTTTTTAATTCCTGAGAAATATTTAATTGTACATTTATATCCTGGTTTGTTTCACAACTACCCACAGACTTTTGCTGTTTCTGGTTTTTAGCTGATATGAATGAAGTGGTACAAACGTTTGAGTAGATGGCTTTTCGTGAACATGTTTTTCTTTTTCTTGGGTTAATGAGGGGGTTTGTTGGGTCATATGTTATGTATATGTTTGAACTTTGTAGTAATCTGGTTTAATATTTCAAAGTTGTACCATTTTGCATCTCCAAGAGCAATATATGAGTTTCAGTTGCTGCTTGTTCTAGTCAGTGTTTGATATTGCCAGGTTTTTATTTTAGCTGTTCTATAATTGGTATGTATAGGCATTTCATTGTACTTTGATTTTCACTACTTTAATGGCCTACAGTGTTAAGCATCTTTTCATGGGCTTGTTATCCATGTAATTCTTGGCGAATATCTGTTCAAATGTTTGGCTTGTAGTTTTAATATTGGATTTTTTCCTTGTTACTGAGTTTTGAAAATTCTTTGTTCTGAATACAAGTCCTTTATCAGGTATGTATTTTATGAATTATTTTCTCCTAGTTTTCCCCCTGCTCCCGTGATGTCTCAAAAAGAAGTTTTGAATGTTGAAGTCCTATGTATCCATTTTTTCTTTTGTGGTTCCTGCTTTTTGGATCCTAAGAAGTCCTTCCTTGCCCTTTTGCAGTATTAGGGATTAAACCTAGGGGCTTGAGCATGCTAAGTGCTACGCAAGTACTCTACCATGGGAGCTATACAGTATTGCCATTCTTGTTTTTTATTTTGAGTCAGGGTCCTGCTAAGTAGCCTCAGACTTGGCAATCAGCCAGCCTCAGCCTGCCAAGTAGTTGATATTACAGGCCACAGTGCCTGCTTAAGGGATCTTTACTATTTCATGGTTCTAAGGATTTTCTCCTGTGGTTTTCTTCTGCATTATTTATAATTTTAGCTCTTACATTTAAATTTATGATTATTTTCAAGTTGCTTTTTAATGTGATGTGAAAAGTAAGGGTTGAGGATTTTTTGAAGTATGGTAGTTCTATTTTCCTAGTTCTGTTTGTTGAATATACGTTTGCTTCCTTCATTGAATTGTCTTGGCACGGTGGCTGGACAAATTTACAATATACATATAATTTTATTTCTGAACTCCACTTTCTTTTACTATAATTCTGTCCTTTATAAATAAATTTGTTATCAATTACTATAGTTTTAAAATAATAGCCAGGTGTGGTGGCACACACGTGTAATCCCAGAGTTTGGGAGGCTGAGGCAGAAGGATTGCTGGGAATTCAAGGCTAGCCTGAACTACGCAGCAAGACCCTGTCTCAAAAAAGAAAAACAAAAAGGATCTTCTGGTTTCAGAAACAAATTACAAGTGTTTTGTAAACATTTTACCTAAGAAGAGTTTGACAAACATACTTGAGTCTGACTTAGGATCTCGTAATGCTTTGGAGCTATTCAGTTATTCAGCCAACAAATATATATATATATTTTTTTTTTGTTTTTGTGTTTTTGTTCTGTGCCAGGTATTGATAATTTTTATTATGTGATAAAGATATCACATAATAAGATGGAGATATAAGAAATCAGAATAAGCCTAGATGGGGCCTTGTATTTTTCTTTTCATAATTCCTATTGTTGACCTTATAATTTTTATGATTTTTTTATCTCTTACTGATGAAATGGATTTCAACAAGCTCGACTTGATGAAATTTGCCTACTTACTAGCTATCAACTCTTGCAAATCATTTTGGAAAAAGAGATTATATAAGGAATAAACACATGCAGATCATTACACATTGTATATATATATCAATATCACAGTGTATCCCATAAATATGTATAATTATTATGTGTTAATTTAAAAAAGAATAAATAGAATGTGACCACAGAGAAGATGTAATTGTTGTGTTAAATGTAGTTTGGATTATTTGGAGTACTTGCTGGTTTTGGTTATTTTTTTTCTACAAGAGAAAGGAAGAAAATTATATTAAAATCTAAGCAGACTTAGATTTTGACCACTGCATTCTTGTCAGGAAGCAGAAATAATGCAGATTGTATATCATAAGATATACTTGATAATTTTATGGGAGGTGGTTGGGATGGTGTGGGATGGTGTGGAAAGAGCCTAGAACTTGGAGTTAGAAGATTTGGGTTCAGATCCTAGTTATGGCACTTACAAACTTCATGCCTTTGAGCAAATCATAGAGTTATTTTCTCTGTGGCTCTGCCTTTAGTTATAAGCATATGCTTAAAATGACAGTCCTGTTCATATTAGGAATCTGCTAGACAAGAAATACAGTAATGTGTGCAAAATACTGTTTTAAGGTGTAAGGTTTTATGTAAATATGTTTTGTAATTTGACAAAGGGTTGTATTTTAAATGTCAGACAGTTGCATCTTTTATAAAATCAGGTACAACATTAATGATTAATATAGATATTGACTTGAATGATATGTTTTAAAATAGGCATACATTTTTGTATACTTTGGGGTACCACTGTATCAAAATATTCATATAGTGGATAAAATACATCTAGCTGTGTTCAATTTATCTTTAATATAGCAAATACTTAAACAACTGTGTTCTTCCCTCCCCAAATTTTTAGTAAGAAAGAGAACTTTGGAGAACAGTTTAGATGACTCAGGATTTGGGAGATAGACTGAGAATGGGGAATTATTTGAATAGAGTCTGTATGACTTGATGTTTTTCCCTGTAGCATCATGGCACTTTAAAAAATAGCTGGTAGTTTTGCCTCTTTCCAGTAGATGGGGGTGTTTCCACATAGGTAGATAAAAGTCAAGTGTAAGTAAGGCCTGTAAAAATGAAACTCAAAGTCTGAATTAGTGTACTTTGGAATAAATGGAGTTGAAGATTAGGCAGTATGAAAGATGACTCCAGTTTCTAAGGAAAATCCTTAGTATATGCTTTCTTATATAACCTTTAAATGCTATGTGTTATAGGAACAGAAACACAAATCCTTTCATTAGAAAGACAAATGTTGGTAGTTCTTAAAATTTTTATTACATTTTTGTTTTGCTTTTTTGAGACAAAGTCTTACTGTGTAACTCAGGCTGTCCTTGAATTCACTAGATAGCGCAGGCTGGCCTAGAACTCGTGGCAGTCCTCCTGCCTCAGCCTCCCAAGTGCTGGGATTACAGGTGTACAGCATCATGCCCAGCAAGTTCTTCTATTTTTGTGTGATTTTTTTCAGCTTTTCTTTTTTATTAGTACTGTACATGTTTGCAGTACGTAATGATTACATTTCTCATGGGGAGTTGCTACATGTACATATCTTAATTCTTTTTTCCTTCCCTTCTCTTCCCATCTCTCCCCTCTCCCTCCCTTCCTCCATCTCTTGGTACCCCTCCCATTTGCAAACTATCTATCTCCCTACTTCCTATTATTGTCTTTTATTTTGCTTTTTATTTATATTTTTGGTTTCTCATATAGGAGAAACCATGTGATAATTGAGCTTGTGTGTCTGGTATATTTCACTGAATATTATGGGCTCGAGGTGCATCCAGTTTCCTACAAAGGACTCAAGTTTATCTTTATGGTGGAATAGCACTCCATTATGTGTAAATACCACATTTTCTTTATTCATTCACCTGGTGATGGACATTTAGGCCTCATCCATGCTTCAGCTGTTATGAATTTTGCTGGAACAAACATGGGGGTGTGTGTGTGTCATTGTAATATGATGTCTTTAACTCTTGTGGAAAGATACCTAGAAGGGGAATAGCAATAGCTGGCTGGAATGGAATTTCTAATTTTAGTTGAGAAATCTCTACACTGATTTCCATAGTGGTTGTACTAGTTTACATTCCACCAACAATGTCGACGCCCCCCCACCTCAACGTGTTATTATTTGATTTCTTGATGATGGTCATTCTTTCTGGAGTAAGATAATCTCAATGTTGTTTTAATTTACATTTCTCATGGCCAGCGATGCTGAACATTTCTTCATGTATTTATTGGCCATTTCTACTACTTTTTTTTTTTCTCTCTGTTTTTTTTGAGACAGGGTCTCGCTGGGTAGCTCAGGCTGGCCTTGAACTCACTATGTAGCCCAGGCTGTCCTTGAACCCACAGCAATCCTCCTGCCTCAGCCTCCTGAGTGCTAGGATTACAGGCATGCGCCACCACGCCTGGCTGTACTACTTCTGAGAGTGTCTATTTATTTCACTTGCCCATTTTTTGATTGGGTCTTTTATTTTCGGGTTCTAATTTTTTTTTGAGGGTTTTTTTTTTTTTTTTTCTTTTTTTGGTTTTTTGAGGCAGGGTCTTGCTATGTAGTTGAGGGCGGCCTTAAGCTCACTGTGTGGCCCAGGCTGGCCTCAAACTCATAGTGCTCTTCCTGCCTCAGCCTCCTGAGTGCTGGCATTACAGATGTGTGCCACCATGCCCAGCTCTGATTTTTTTTTTTTTTAGTTCCTTATAATATTAGCTCTCTGTCTGAGGAATAGCTGGCAAAATATTTTTGTATAATTTTATATCATCATTCTTCAAATACAACTTTCTTCTTCCAGTGAAAAAGAAAACATTGGTTGGACCGGGCATTTTGTAAAGGAAAAAGCAGGGGGAAAATCTTTAAATTTCAAAATGGCCAATTGTGGTGGCACACGCCTGTAATCCCAGCACTGGCTGAGGCAGTGCTGAGGCACGAGGATCACCATAAGTTTGAGGCCAGCCTGGGTTACATAGTGAGTTTAAAACTACCCTGGACTACATAGTGAGACGCTGTCTCAAAACAAACAAAAAATTTCTTTTTTTGTAAGTGACATTTAGTACATTTGAAATACCATATCTGACATAGTACCTGGTACATAGTACATCCTTAATAAATATTGTGAGTTAAAGAATGATGAAATTTAAAAAGGAAGGATGAAATTGTACAAGGCAGGACCTCATTTGAAATAATAGTATCTACTTTGTCATGTCATTATTGAATTAACTGACATTTATATTTTAGTAATTTTGACAAGATTAAGCTATAAAGATACAGGACTAAAGAGTTCTTTTGTCAGTATTTGAGTTGATGAGTAGTGCTGTTTTATATATACTTTTGTAAATTGTGTTTCTTTTAATATAAAGATCAAGCTGATATTCACTGAAAACAAATCTGTGGCATATCACCTGAGGAAATTCACATTCATAAATAGTTTGCCAGCAGTATTTATTTTTAATTAAAAATTTTTTAGTAGTATATATTTGCTCACATTTATCATAGGGACTTTGCGTTGTACATAATGTATTTTAATTCTTTTTTTTCCCCATTCCCCTCCCCTCTCTTCAACCTTCTTCCCCTCCCCATTTATGGAAGCTTTGTTTCCATTTTTATCCTTCCATTCTTTGTTTCTTTTTAATCCTTTTTCCCTTCTTTCCCTCCCTCCCCCCCTCCCTTGTTACCCATCCCATTTGAACATGTTCTTCCCACTTAGGAAGACAATTTAATATATATTTCAGAGCTCTGTGGTTTTAGTGGTCTCATTTAACTCCATTTGGACCTTGTTTTTATAGGTATTCTGACCCAGTAAAAGTGAAATGAGCACCTTTTATTTGATGAAAAAAGTATTTTTAAATCTCAAGGAAATAGTAGATTTTTGAGGGAACTTGGTACAACTGTTTCATTTTTTTAAAAATGAGAGATGTATCAAAAGTTGTTTATAATAAATTTGGATCTTGTATATTTTAGTTTTCTATTTCCTAGTTTTACTTTTTTTCTTTTTTCTTTTAGCTCAGTTAGGTAGGAAACCAGTCTGTTTTATTACTTTAAAATGGAGTTAAGAGTAATAAAGATAGCAGTGACTGCAGTCAGTTGAGCAGTTCAGGCAAACTGGGCCTGCATGAGATTTGCATCCACTTAATGCCTGCACTTGCCTGGCAGCCAGGGTGTCAGGGACTTCATCAAGAAATGTTATGTGGAGCTGAAGATGGCGAGCCCTGACCTTCACATTCTAATATACTAATGTTCTGATGTTTAGCCCAAGCCCTGGAAAATGTCCTAAGTGGCAAAACCTGAAATTTCCCCTGAGTATTTTGGTCAAGAGCTGTGAACTTGGACTCTGCTGGATAGTACAATGTGGGGAAATGTATTCTCCTATTCCTCAGAAAGTTTTTGCTGTAAAATGCTGCCTCAGGATGTTCTTGTCCTTGTTTTACCGCTTGGCCCTTACTGTGCAATTCACTGAGGCAAAGCAGTTTAATATAAAAATAAAATTTTATTCTTTCTTATAAAAAAAAAGGGGTCAATAGCTGGGTGTGATGATGTATACCTAGAATCTGAGCTTCTCGGGAGACTGAGGCAGGAAGATCATAAGTTCAAGGCCAGCCTGGGCAGCTTATCAAGACCCTGTCTTCAAATAGAATACTGTAGTTCTGTGGTAGAGTGCTTGCCTAATATGTGTAAGGCCCTGGGTTCCATCCCCAGCACTGCGGGGGGTGGGGGGGGTGGGCATGGGTGATGATAATTCAAACTTTTTAAAAAAAATTTCCAGTTTAGTTAGATCTTAAGTCTTTTTTCCATAGCTAGAATGGTGACTTGGAATGGGAGGAAATGTGTTCATGTTTACATATTCATTCAGTAAACATTTGCTGAGAGTCTAACATGTACATAACACTGAGGTGTAGGCTGTGGGATATTAAGAAGAGGTTAGGGGCTGGGGATTTAGCTCAGTGATTAGAGTGCTTGCCTTGTAAGCACAAGGGCCTGAGTTCGATCACTGGCACCAAAAAAAAAAAAAAAAAAAAAAAGAAGAGGTTAGAACATTAATCTTGCTTTCAGGAAACCTGCAGTGTAAACAGACAGACACGCAATGACTTGATGGATGAAATAATAAATAGTGTAGAGTTAGTGGAATGTGCAGTGAAGGTGAAGAATGAAAGGCCATGGATGTTTTCAAGAGGGTTCAGGTTCCAGTTTATAAAATTGATCAATCTGTCATATTTTCTACCTTCCCCTATATAAAGAAAGGTTTGGGACATTGCTTAGTGTCCCAAACAGTATGTTATCATGTGTGAGAGGCTTTCTAGACTCCAAAGAGATAAAGCAGAGTACAGGTGAGGTGGGCTGGGGATTTAGCTCAGTGATTAGAGTACTTGCCTCCCAAGCAGAAGGCCCTGAGTTTGATCCCCAGCACCAAAAAAA
Source organism: Hystrix cristata (assembly GCA_004026905.1). NCBI lineage: Eukaryota > Metazoa > Chordata > Mammalia > Rodentia > Hystricidae > Hystrix > Hystrix cristata. Next base: position 161,700 of record PVJO010000802.1, on the reverse strand, counting down.
CCCCCAAAATCAAACAAAACCGGAATAAAGGTGAGGTTGTTGAGAATACAGTGGCTCCAAAGACAGGGTAATAGCTTTTCACAAGCCAGGCAGCTTCCATTCTTTAATTTTCACCAAAATTGAAGGACTTGGTCAAGTTGATCATTAAAAACAATTTTCAAGCCAGATGTGGTGGTGCACACTTGTAATTTCAGCACCTGGGAAGCTGAGGCAGGAGGATTGCCATGAGTTCGAGGCCTGCCTGGGTTACATAGTGAGTTCAAGGCCAGCCTGAATTACACAGTGAGATCTTTTCTTAAAACAAAACAAAACAAAACAAAAAAACTCAAAAAGCAAAACAAAATGTTGTGGTTTGTGTCTAGATGTCCCCCCAAAGCCTCATGTGGTAAGAGGTAGATGGATCTAGAGTGTGTGATTACTAAATTAGTCCACTGATTGCTTTGGCATGATTCTGCTGGGATCAAGGATGTGACACTAAGATTAAGGGTATTAGGATTAAGGGTGGGAGTACTGCTCACCCTAAAGACAGGTAGCCTGGATAAAATACAAAATACAGGAAGAAGCTGGTTAGCAAGCTTGCTTGCATTCTTTGCTTACCTTGCTGACTTCTGCCTGTCTGCCATGCCACCCTGCCTTGGACCCAGCTGACTGTGGACTGAAACCGCTACAAACTGTGAGCGAAATAAACCTTTCTTCGTCTAACTTTGGGTGTCAGGTATTTTGTCCCAGCAATGAGAGAAAAGTAACTAAGACACAAAACAAACCAGTTTTCATAAAAAATAGGAAAATTAGCTGAGTGTGGTAGTGTGCCTTACAAGTGCAGCAGTCTGGGTGGCTGAGGTGGGAGGAGCATGAGTTTGAGCCCTGCTTGGGTAACTTAGTAACTTAGCAAGACTCTTTCTCAAAAACATTTTGAAAAGGACTGGAGACATAGTTTAGTGAGACGGCCCTCGCCTGAGTTCAGTCCCCAGTACCTTCTCCTCAATAGCAAATGTCATTTTCCAAAAACTTTAAAAAATTTTTAGATTTTTGTGACTTTTTTTGCATATATAACTCAAGTAAAGTAATTTAATGGCATTATTGTAGCAGAACTTTCATTTCCATCTGCTTATTTGTGTAGATAAGTTTTAGCACTACATAAAAATGAAAAACAGGAATAGAATTTATGCTATATGCTGACACACTTCAGTGACAAGTAGTATTCACTCACAGATACATAAAGTATTTTGAGAAACCTTGCCTATCTCCTTAAAGAGATGCATTTCCAATTCTTTTTTTCTTTTTCCTCTCCCCCTTTTGAATAATTGGTTCTAATAGAAGAGGACTATATGCTGTATCTGGTTTGAAAATTCTAAGGCCTTTTCCTCCCTCCGCCTCCTCCCATTCCCCTCCCTTTCCTGTGTTGCCCTCAACTTCTCTCTTACTGGGGATTGAGCCCAGAGCCTTCATACTGACCTCTATCCCTAGCTCTTTTTATTTATTATTATTTCATTTTGAAACAGGGTCTTGCTAGTTTGCCAAGGTCTGGGTTCAAACTTGTGATCCTCTTGCCTCAACCTCCCAGAGTGCTGGGATTGCAGGCATGTACCACCATACTTAGCTTTCTTAAGTCTCTTTTAACTACTACTTTTTTTTTTTTTTTGAGTTTTATCTTTCTCTTCACATTTATCACAGACACCACATCTGTGACACAAGGGCAGCTGACATCTAAAAACTATGATTCTACTCTAGCCTTCCCATCATACCATTATGTTCCATCACTCTGAACTCTTCCTAAATTTCACCTTCTTTATCTCCAACTTTTTGATAGTATTATTCCTTAGCCTCTGTTAACTTCCTTCTCCGCACATTCTTCTTATCTACTCAGCTTTTTAAACATAGCTGAAGCGGGGCTGGGGATTTAGCTCAGTGGTTACAGTGCTTGCCTTGCAAGCACAAGGTTCTGAGTTCAATCCCTGGCACCAAAATAAATAAATAAATAAATAAATAAAACATAGCTGAAGCATTAACTCCTCTAAATTCTTTCTAGATAGCTGCAGGCACAGTTAGTATCCCTGTCTATCAATATGGGTCTTGGTAGGAGGAAACAGGTAGGTGAGAGTAAGTGATGAAGGGACTGATTACAATGGTGTGGAGAGGGTAAGGGAATCTAGCAGGGACCAGCACGGGGCTTCAGGACTAGCAGGGATAAGGAGCAGGACACAAGGGCAAAGGGAGAGAGTAGCTAAGGGAACCCAGAGACCCTGCTGTTGCTTCTTATTTACCGAACCCCACTTGAAGCCAGAGGTTGAGGAAGCCCTGTTTATGTAGTCCACAAAGGCAGCACAGGCTGAAGTGTGGAGAATGAACCTGGAGGAGCAAATAAAAAACATCCAGCATGCCTCTATTCGTCATTTTTCCATCACTAGGACAAAATGCCCCGCTCCCGCAATTTAGGAGGTTTCAGATGAGGCTCACAGTTTCAGATGATTTAGTCCATTGTTAGCTGGCTCCAAGGCAGAAAAGGCATGGTGAAAGAGCATGGCAGAGGAAAATGGTTCAAACTGTGGTGGCAAGAGGGGAGGAGCCAGAAGACAAGAATACAGCCTCTAGGTCACACCCCCACTGGCCCACCCTTCTTTTGACCCAGCCCCATCTCCAAACATGAGACTTTTGGGGAACATTTTATATCTAAACCATAACAATACCCTCATCTGTCTTCCTGCAACTCTTTAGCAAACTCCGCATTGAATTATCATATTGGCCTAAAGTTCAAGTTAAAATTGTTTGAGACAGGGTCTCACTACTCCAGGCTGGCCTTGAACTTGCTAGGTAGCCAAGGCTGGCCTTGAATTTGTGATCTTTCAGCTTCAGCCTCCTGAGTACTTAGATTATAGACCTATACCACCACGCCTGGTTTGTGTTTGTGTTAAGATTTTTTTTCCATAGCACTCTCAACTCTTTTGTAGTTATAGAGTATCTTTTATTAATATTTGCATGCTCACAGTACTCAGTAGATTTTTGTTAAATGAATAAATGTTTTAAAGAAGGTGGATGAGAAGTAAAATTTAAAAGGTTTTTCCTTCTTAGTAGTTATGTGTGGTGATTTTTAGTTCAAAAGAGTAAATGTAATAATTTTTGCTTCGTTTGGCAGTTTTGATTCATCTGCTGTAAAGGTCTCAACTCATTTTGGTTCAAGAGAGGCCAGGGATTAATTTAGGCCATAATAGATAGCTACTATATTTAGAAGGATTATAATGCACAACTCTGAATCAGCTGCTCAGTGGCCTGGAAAGTGTGTTTATCCTTTCTCTTTTGCTACAGGAGAATCATGGTGCAGAAAAACAACTTGTAGAGGTTATAAGGTCAATTATTATTGACTATAGAAAGAATATGTCTGTCTTTCTATGAGTTATTACATATCTTTTTTCAAATCTCCTAAATGTATGAAAGTTAATCTCTATCTGGAAAAGCCACCCTTATTGCTAGCCAAATCCCCACGCTCCCAATTTGAAAAATCATCATATATTTACTAGATAAAGGCTTTTAGTATTGTTGCATTAAAAAGTAAGCCTGAAATTTGATCCAGCCCCCTTCCCCCATAATTTTTTTATCTTGTGGTTTCTGTGGGTCAAGTTTGAGAGGGGGTTTGGACAGTTTTGGCTCAGGGTGTGTCATCTGTTTATTCAGATGGTGGGTAAAGCTGTAATAACTGGGGCTGGTTGGACATTTTTCTCTTTAGGGCCCATCAGCACCTCTGTGTAATCTCTTTGCATGGACTAGGTTATGGCAACTTCATTGCAGTTATGTCATCAAGAGGGCTGTAGCAGGATTTGGTGCCAGAGGGGCACCAACAGGGCTCTTCTGACTTAGCCTACATTCTTTTGGTTAAAAGCAAGTTAGTTACAAGCTTTTTTGGATTCAAGAGAAGGGGACATAGATCACATCTCTTGATGGAAGAAGTGTCAAAGAACTTCCATCCATTTCAGCTATCACAGGTGGTGGCAGTGGCAAGTGCTGCTGCTACTGCGTAGAGACAGAGTCTCTATGTAGTTCAGATTGGCCTTAAACTCACTACGTAGCCCAGGCTGCCCTTGAATTTGAGGCAGTCCTCCTGCCTCAGCCTCTCCTAAGTGCTGGGATTACAGCCGTGTGCGCCATCACCCCCAGCTACTTTTTGATTTTTAGATTGGACAGTATATATTCTTTGGTGTACTAATCCAATAGATACCATTTTATGGCTTTTATAGTTTAGTGTTCTGCCTTTGAAGTTTGCAGGAGTTTTATTACAGATCATTTAAAAAATATCATAAACATGTTAAACAGCCTCTAGGAGAAATTTATTAAAGCATTAAAATTCAAAATTGCTTTGGTAAAGGATTGAAAGGATATTCAATGGAAACAAACTGGCTGAAAGAAAGAAGTCAGACATTGTCTGAATAAAATAACTTGTATATATGTGAATTTAATTCTTTGATTCTCTCGGATGATTTTTATATTGAAAACATAGTGTAATTCAAGGTTAAGAACAAAAAAACGGTAAGACATGGTGATGCATGCCTGTAATCCCAGCACTCAAGACTGAGGCAGGAGGATCACTGAGAGTTCAAAATCAGCCTGGACTGCATAGCAAGATCCTGTCTGAAAAAACTAAAAAGAAAACCAAAATAAAAAAAAGAGTAGAGCTGCCCTATAAAGCCTGCGTTGTTTTTCTTTGATCCTTCACAAACTATTATCTGTAGAGAAGCTTCATTTAAAAAGATAAAGATTTTTACTTCCCTGATGTAACCTTCTAGTGGCTTCTATTGTATTTTGAATGAAATAGATACCTTTTGCCTGAGACCCCCTATAATCTGGCCCCTGTTGACTGGTTGGTCATATTGATTTTCTTGTAATTTCTTGTAAAGGCCAATTTTTTTTCTCATATTCTTTTTCTCTTAGAAAGTTTCCTTTTATCTTGTTGCTGCTTTGTTTTCCCTCAATTTAATACTCAACTCAGAGTACCCAATTGCTCTGTTTAAAGTAGTCTCTAGTATCTCCACCTAAATAACCTGTTAACTTCAGAGGACTTGCCAGTTTATTTTCATATTTATTTGTTTACCTGCTTATTATCTTTCTAAAAAATAAAGTTTAGATTTACACACAAATCGTGCAGTGTTTCTGTATTTCCAGTACCATTTCCCTTATTGTTAACTAATTTATATTACTATGATGCATTTGTCACAATCAGTGAGCTAATGTTGGTATAATATTATTAATTGAAGTCCATACTTCATTCAGATTTCTAATTTTTGGGGGGGATTTGCTGGGAATCTCAGGGCTTTGTGCTTGCTAAGCAAGCACTCTACCACTCAGCTAAATCCCCAACCCCTCTAATTTTTTTTCCCTATGCTGCACATTGTGTTTTATCCCTCCTAGACTGGGGGTTCCTGCAGGGCAGGGAGTGCATGTTTCTTATTCACGTGGTATAGTAACACTAACCAAGTACTAAGGAAGTATTTCTTGAATGGCTACTAGAAAAAGAACTTAGTGTTTGTAGTCTAACATCTTCCTAATTTTAGGTGAAACAGTTGCTTGGGGAGGTGTATGTGTCTTCAAGTCCCTTGGCTGGTTCATGGTAGAGTTGGTACTGGAGACTACATCTTTTTTTTTTTTTTAATTTTAATTTTAATGGTACCTTTTGGATATACATAGTGATAACAGTTGTCGTGGGAAATTTGTATCATTGTGCTATATCTTGCTGCTGCTTTTTTTCCTTTTCCCCTCCCCTCCCTTCAGCCCCTTCTCCCTCCTTATTTAGGAGACTACATCTTGTGATATCTAGTTTGCTATATAAAGAGGAGGGTTAATGTAAAGATAATGAAGCTTAATTTTCAGGATGCAATCTAAATGCCTGGGAAGCACTCTAGCAATGTATTTACGTGATCATTTTTATAATGTTTTAGTGGTGTGTACTACATACACAAAAAAGAAGTAAAGATGGTAGATGTGTGGTTTAAGACTTTTCAAAAAACCGAACACACCTACATAACCAGCATTCAGATCAAGAAACAGAACATTGCCAGACGTGGTTACATGTTTTAGAAGAGTTTGCAAATGTAAGTTATCTTAACCACAGTCAGCTAGGATGCCTGTCTTTTCCCCCACCTTCTATTATACTTTTTTGTTACCTTTCTTGTGTTGGGTGACAGTAGGCATTTCTAGGATCTAGGTATGGGGAAATAGAGTTGGGAATACATGTAATTCGGTTTTAGCAGGTTATGTTTCTATAGTTCATAGTCTCTTCATGTATATGGTGGTAAAGGTATTATTAGTGATCCTGCTATAGGGATTGTTTCTAGGAAATACTACCTGTTATGCTAACCACTTGTGACATAAACCTGAAGAGCTAGAGGTGATACAGTGGTACGAATATGTCCTGTGGCGTCTATCACCTGAAGTTTTTGTTTTGTTTTGTTTTTTGAGACAGGGTCTTGCTATCTAGCTCAGCCTGCCCTTGAACTCACTATATAGTCTAGGCTGGCCTCTAACTCATGGCAGTCCTCCTGCTTCAGCCTCTTGAGTGCTGGGATTACAGATGTGTGCCACTACACCAGGCTTTCATCTGAAGTTTTTGATGCGTACAGAAAAAACAGTGTTTGATACCAAAAGCTGGTTTGAGCAGAATTATTCCAACTCTTATAGCTTTATGTAAGTGACTTGTTAAGAGTTTTCCTAAGTTTGACCATAATCCTAAAAGTTTATATAACATTACAGATATGGTCCTTTGCCAAAAGAAACTATGGTATTAGTAACAATGAAAATATGTTAAACTACACTAGAGGCAGGACTAAATTATTTTTTTGTTATCGCTATAGAAAATGACGTTATAAAACTCATGAGAAAGTGTGATACTGGCATAAAGATAGATATATAGATCAGTGGACTAGAGTTGAGGGTCCAAAGAGAAACTCATGCATCAGTGGTCAATTGACTTTTGACAAGGGTGCCTTTCTTTCTCTTTATATTCCATCCAGGCTATAAACTTGTTGGTTGGTGTTGCCCATACCCAGGATGGAGCTTCCCTCTTCCTCAGTCCCATCAACCATAACTGCATTAAACCAGTTAGTGGGCTAATCCAGTTATTGCTCACCCGTGACCCAGTATCACACACCCATGATCCAGCCACCTCCCAAAAGCTCCACCGATGAGTGCATGAAGCTTTAGGGGAGACATACAGACATAAGCCATAGCATGCTGGTTAAATATTCCTATCCTTAGAGTTCAAATTATACCTCCCTTGTTAAGTGCGTTCAAAATAATTACAAGATAATTCGAGGTCTTTCCTCTAATCTGAGAAAAATTCTTTGTAATGCTGTTTGTTGTGCTTAACTACCTTGCCAGATGATGTTATAGTGTTTATTTTCCACGAACAGTGCCTTCATGTAATTGTGTTCTTGACAAATATTTGTTCTATTAATTGAGCTTTCCTATTTTGAGCTACCTTTTGTGCTGACTATAAACATTTTGGTAATTCAATTTAGCACTAATTGTTTAACATTAATTGGTTTGTGGCTGTTTTGTTTCTAAGTTATTGTTTCCCAAGTAAATATAAAATTCTCAAAGGTAGAGGAAATATGTCAAGTATATAGCTTCAGAATCCCTTTAGAATGTGTACATAATATTTTTAGTTTTTAAAAATAATGAGATGCCTTCTGCTGGGTATCTTCCCAGAAGAATTAAAATCATCATATCACAGTGATATATGCACAACCATGTTCATAGCAGCACAATTTGTAATAGCTAAGTCTTGGAAACAACCTAAATGCCCAACAACTGATGAATGGCTAAAGAAGATGTGGTTTTTCTACACAATGGAGTACTACACCACCATAAAAA
>PVJO010000802.1:0-153743 GCA_004026905.1 Hystrix cristata | reverse complement strand
TACCCATCGAATTGTTTCTCTGATATGAGAAACCATAAATGTAAATAAAGACAAAGAGGTAGAATAGATATTATGTTTTAAAAAAAAGAGAGATAGTATTCAAAAGAGAGGAGAACTAGATAGGGAAAAGGGGGATGAAGAAGAAGGTTAAAAGAAAAGTAAGATGAAAGGGGAAAAAATGGTAAAGTGTAACTACACTTGTTGCAAATAGGGAGGGGTGGGTGAATGGAAGAGAGGGGAGGGGAAGGGGGGAAGAGGGGGGAAAAACCAAGATGTATCATGTACAGGTACAAAATAACCATGTTGATTATGATCATTATGTATACAATGTACCATTACATGTTCTTGGTAAAAATAAAAAATTAAAAAAAAAATAATGAGATGCTCCTGTCTAGCACTAAATATTGGGACTTGGAACATTTTATTGCTGTGAAAAATTTTGGAACCTGTTTCTCAATTTGAGACCAAATTTCAGTCCTAAAAACATACACATTTGTATGAAGAAGAAACAAGCATTAGCTTGGGTTATATTATGGAATTTCTATAGCATTAGATTGGGTTATATATAGGGAAACAGGTTCAAGTAGGCTATTATTTTTTTTGTACAAATACACAATATGGTATCCCCTCCTTTATGAGATGGGGTCTTGCTGTGTTGCCCATGCTGGCCCCAAACTCCTGAGTTTAAGCGGTTCTTCTGCTTCAGCCTCTCAAATAATTGGGACTACTGATGTGAGCTAGTATTTGGCTTAATGTGAAAAGTTTGTATGGAAATTGTAAAACCTTGCACAGTCTTTTTTTGGCTAGTTACCTACGTTCTTAAGTTACCTCTAAGTAAAGTTTAGTATTGAGAGTTGTTTGGTGCTTTTGTCTTACTATCGAAGCCTCAGAATTCTGGGGATGAGATTTTAACTGATATTCATAAAACCTCTAATTAATAGAAGTTAGGAGATCATTCATGTGATGTGAATAATACACCAGTGAAAGTAGGTGAGTTCTGGAATTTAAACTTGCAACAAAGTGAATATGATACATTTGATGGTTATTCTTGCAATGTTGGGTGGTAAATGTATGTTAAAGGATTTAGGTAACTCGCCATATTTTTACCCAACTAATACAAACTTTTCATCTGGGATGGAATGATACTGGAGTAGGTACAGTTAGTGAAAAGAGTTTGTTTTCTCTGCTTCTGTTTTTATCTTTTACTTTTTCTTTGAAGTTGTTTTGTTTCTTTGAAGCTGTTTTTACTTGAACCAACTCTTTTAAACGAACCTAGGTATAGAGGAATCAGTCACTAGAGAGTCTACTTTTTATTATAATAATAAATACTTCTATGTATTATTATTATAAGTACTGCATATTATATATTACATGTCTTTTTTTTCCCCCAGTGGTGCTGGGTATTGTACCCAGGGCCTCTTGTGTGCTAAGCAAATGCTGTACTACTCGTACCTACTCATATCCACGTGTGTATTGTTGTATTTTAAGAAATTCTTTACTTAGACCATCTTCGCTTAATCTTCAAAGCAATACAGTGAAGTATTGGATAGTGGATACTATCATTGGAAAACACTAATTTTAGAGAAGTTTAGTAACTTGTCCAAGGGCTCACAGCTAGGTGATTGTGGGGGGAGCTGAAATTTGAACCTAGACAAGTTACTTGTTGGTGAAGATGCGAGTGCTGTGTAAGTAATAAAACTAACAAGAGACTTTCTAGCTTACCTATCTTTGCCTCACTATTTCATTTGACTTGTAGTTACTTCTTAGGGACCCCCATGAGCTGATTGAGTGTTGGTGAAAGCAGGGTCCCTTGGGCACTTGTTCTTAAGCTCTCTGCAATCACATAGAAGAGAGCCTTTATCAAGGTCCTGAAAGGAGTTTGTTATCATTATCAGTTCAACTAATGAGACAAACTGGGTAATTATTATTATTATTATTATTATTATTATTATTATTATTATTATTATTATTATTTTGTGGTGTCGGGGATCGAACTCAGGCCCTTGTGCTTGCAAGGCAAGCACTCTAATCACTGAGCTAAATCCCCAGCCCCCAAACTGGGTAATTATTAAAATTTTCTAGAACATTTAAAAAACCTGTCTGCTAATTTTCTAAAACTGTGGATGTCTCATCATTTGTGTTCCCTCACCACCACAACCATAGGTGTTCTAGAACTTTTAAATATACATTTTTAGATTTGACAATATTAACAGAAAGTTCTCTTTCCCTTGCTTTACTGCTAACTCCTAACCTGTTGTGCCAGTTTGGGTGTGGTGGCAGGCACTAACTTCTTGTGTTTGGCAGGTAAACCCTGTGTACATGTGCAGAATAACTGACTCCTTTTCTTTTGTTGCATTTCATTTGACCAGGATTGTATATTTTCTAGAAATTCCCAAATGACTAATAATCTCTTGGATAAAATGATTTTCTACTTGGTGGCAAGAAAGAAGACTTTGGAAGCCTCTTCTGAAAAACCAAACAACCTTTTTTAGGATTTTTGCTAACCATTTTATCTGTATTAACTTTATACTTCACCTCATAGGGCCAAAGGCAGATGGTTATTTCCTCCTGTCATCTCAAATGGCTAGTCTTTCATTGTCCTCTTGTAAAACCACTCTATTCACTGAGGTCATATTGTTTACAGCTAATCTTCATATTGAGAGAGGATTTCTGGTTCAGAGTGTATGTAATTAAAATACTACAGGAAGTCGTTTCATATCTCTTAGCTTGATACTTGTTTAAAATGTTAAATAGCTTCTTTGAAATATTTTTTGTTACTAGTTTCTGTGATTCCCTGGGTCATTCTTTCAAACCTAACTAACACTTAGGGTTGTCTTTGTAAGTTTTCTCTGTATTCTCTCTGTGATCAGCAGCCTAGATCATAGAGTAAGCATTTTTGTTTTAATCAGGTCACCAAATTAATTTCTTACAGACTTCAGATCACAACGCTTCTCTTCAGGCACCTTAGCTTGTGTTCTAGGCTCTTCCTGTAGTTCTGAATAGACTTTCTTTGGTTGTAGAAAGTTAGTTTACCTTTTTATTACCATGATTGAATTTTCCTGGCTTTTGGTTTCTTAGTTCTGATTTTCCGTCTCCTTTGCTGTGTTATTCTTAAAATTCTATTAACATATTGTTCATCATTCTTTTTTTTTTTTAGCATTAATTTATCCGACATTCTCTCTAGCCTATTACAGTGTTACTAAAAAGTTATTTTCAAGATTCTGTAACTGGGAAAAAAAAAAGATTCTGTAATTGGATATCAGTCTCTGCTTCAAGGTGTCCTTTGGTTCCTTTTGAAATTTTATCTCTTTAGAAACTTGTGTCTTACCCTGAGCTGGTTGTCCTTAATTTCATTGTAGTGACAATTAATTGCTTTCACTTGCCTTAAGAGTCCATATATATACTCCTTACAGTTTATAATCATATTTTGGTAAGAGATGAAGTTACTACAGTAGATGATGAGGGAAGCTGTTTTCTCTAGATTTTACCCATGAGTAAATTGCAAAATGTAGAAGTAGTCAGAAGAGTTGTTACTGGGATATACAGCATATACATAGGTAGGTAGGTAGATAGAGAGTATATTTAAAATTACACATTTTAAACATGCAAACTGCATTGCCAACTATATCTAAATAAAATTACTTCAAAATATAGTAGGAAAAGTTTGGATTTCGAAGCAAGAAATTTGAATTTTAATCTTTTTCCACTTGGTGGTTTGGAAGTTCTGAATCTCAGTTTTCTTATGAATAAAGCTATATCCACATCATTGGATTGTTGTGAGACTAACAGCATGATTTATATGAAAGGTGGTACCTAGAACATAGTAAGCATCTTATCTACAATGGTAGCTAAATTTTTTGTTTCCTCCTTAAGAAATAGACCTCTTAGACCAGCGATGGCCAACGTATGGCACACATGCTGCAGCAGGCTATTTGTATCATTGAAAGTTCTTAAAAGTTCACCATCACTATTTTATACCAGTAAAGTGGTGACAGTCGAAATACTGTCAATGTCATTCATACCACAAAGGAATATTTATTGAGTACTTTATATGTGTTAGACACTGTGACAGTAGAGATGTTTAGACATTGATTTTGTTTTTGAGTCCGTTTTCGTGTGGCAGTCACCATACATTGGTAAATGCTATGGTAGAGATAAACAGTGTCCTGAGGATACTAGGAAAGGAAAACATAGTATGACCAGGTCAGTAGAGGTCTGAATAGATATTAAGGATCACTTTCTGAGTAGAAGTTAGTGATGATTGTACTCAATTTTTAAGGATTAGTAGGATTTAGCTAGGTGTTGTAAACTGAGGAAAGGTGAAGGAGATGTTATCATTTATATCTAGATGTTCCCTCAAAGCCTCATCCTCTCGTAGGAGTGGTGTTTGGAAGGTGATTGGGTCATGGGGGTGCTTTACTCATCAGTTTTTTAGTCCACTGATGAGTTTATAACTAAACATGTTGTTGGGAGGTGGAGTCTGGACAGAAGAGGTGGGTGTCTGGAGGCAGGCTTGGAAGAGTTTATCTCCCTTCTGGTTCCTCCTTTCACTCCCTTTGAGAATATAAAAGGGTCCTATGAAGGGCTCAGTGCTATCTCTTTACTGTGTCTAACTTGGCTTGTGGGACTCCTTTCTCAACTTTTTAAGGGACATTTTTCTAGGACCTGAATTCTTCATGGATTTACTATAGGAGGGAATGTCAAACTTTGAGTAAGTTGCTTAATTGGAGGGGACATAGGGTTTTAAAGATTATTATTTTAGAGTTCTTTGACAATATTCGTTGTAATTTATCTAAATAACCTGTTAGCTGATTCACTGACATTCTTGTCATTAATCTGACCATTTCTGGTCTTGATCTGTTAAAAGAGGGCTGAAAAGGTCCTAGTGGTCTGTCTAAAAGTTTGTACCAAAATCTTGTTATGAGTTTCTAAAATCTAATTATGAATGATTTTGCTTTTAATTTTGATCCAGTCTGCTTTGATCCAGTCAATTTTGGATTTTGGTTCACTCTGAGATTGCCTGAAGAAGACACTTACCTTTTCTTTAGCTTTTTAAAAGTTTATCAGTGATACCTGTTCTGAATTAGAGTCCCAGTGTGTTTTTTTGGAACCATCTTTGGCCTTCTGTTAGGGAAACTAGTAGTCCATCAATTTACAAAGTTCTGGTAGGCCTAGGGATATGAGTATCTAAAAGTACAATATTCCAAACTTCTCATAAAACTTTGGATTCTCAGTAGGCTCGGTTCTTAATGTGTGTATTTCTCTGGCATCAGAGTTTAAAAAAAGCAGCATGACCCTGGCTTGCTGATGCTGCCTATAATTCCAGCACTTAGGAGGCTGAGGTAGGAGGATTGCTGTGAGTTCAGGGACAGCCCGAACTACATCACTGTCTCAAAAAAATAAGCAAAAAACTGTATGATCTCCCCCTCTCAGGGAACCTTATGTTCTAGTTGGAGAAGACCTTGAGAACTAAAGCGTTCATTGACTTATCTGTGTATATCTGGAAAATATTGGTCTTTATGGATTTATTTTTATTTTTTATTTTTTTTAATGAATATTCAAACTTGGTAATTCTTAGTGCTCCTTGAAGGTGTGACTAATTCTAGGGCTGAGGCAGGGAACGTTGTAGTTGAGCCTAGAGCATGTTCTATTGTCAGAAAGTGTAAAAATGCACTCCCTCTTGCTCAGTAATGGTAGTATGGCAGAAGAACACAGGAATCAACTGAAAGAACTTCCAATAGTCAAAACTGGAATAATTTGAGCAGTAAAATAAAATAATACTGGATTATAACCCAAAGTATAAAATAAGTATTCAAGAGTCTATACTCATGGTATAAGTATTTCTTTTTATTTTATTTTTTTTATACTCATGGTGTAAGTAAATGAATAGTTACATGGAAGATGACAAATTGCTCATGCAGAAGAGTTCTAAATATGTAATTTATGTAGATATTCTACCCTTTAGGAGGTGGAGCATAACACTCTAGTTTTTTTTTTTTTGTGCTGGGGATCAAACTCAGGGCCTTGTGCTTACAAGGCAAGCACTCTAACCACTGAGCTAAATCCCCAGCCCTCTAGTTCTTAAGTGTGGGCTATATCCAGTAACTTCCTTCCAAAGAGTACAGTAAGGAAAGGTGTTAAAAATAACTATAGTGGCCAGGTAGGGTGCTGCCTGCCTGTAATCCCAGCTACTTGGGAAGCTAAGGCAGGAAGACTGCAAGTCTGAGGCCAGGGTGGGCAGTTTAGTGAGACTTTATCTCAAATAAAGGGTCAGAAATGTAGCTTAGTAGAGCACCCCTGGGTTCAATCTCCAGGATTGCAAACCAGCCTACCAAAACACACACACCCCCCCCAAACCAAAGAACTATAGCAGAGAAGCCTTAAAGTTAAGGTTAATATCAACAGTGGTAGGTCGTGTTAATAGTACGTACCCTTAATATGATGTTATAAAGAATGTACCTTTACTTTTGTGATCTTTCTCCCGGTGAACCATAAACCTAGTGTCATTGTGATAAATCAGACAAATCTTAGTCGAGGAGCATTTTACACAATACCTAATCTATTTTCAAAATTGTCAGGATAATGAACAAGTCTTGAGAAGCAGTATCAAAGTCTGATATATTATCAGAATGTTATCAAGAGGAGCCTTGGGAGACATGACTAAATTGTAATGTGGTATATTTGATGGGATCTTGGAATAGATAAAGGATATTAGATAAAAATTTAAGAAAGGGGTTGAGGATTTAGCTCAGTGGTAGAGCGCTTGCCTAACAAGCGTAAGGCCCTGAGTTTGATCCCTAGCACCCCCCAAAAAACAAACAAAAAAAAACTAAGAAAAGCTGATTAAAAAACATGGACTTAACTAACAAATAATGTATCACTGTTGGTTCATTAATTGTGACAAATGTATTATACTAATGTAAGATGTTAGTAATAGGATAACTGGTTGGAGTATATGGGAATACTGGACTATCTTTGGCTATTTTCTGTAAATCTAAAGCTACTCTAAAATAAAATATTTAATTTAGTAATTCCTTCTTACCCAAGAATTATTTAAAGTATAGTTGTATAGATATTTTAATTATACATTATAGTGCTTTTTATATGTGGTGTTTTATTTCATATTCTGGTGACCTATGTTTACAAATAGCGCCTACTTGGGAAAACTGTGTGTGTGTGTGTGTGTGTGTGTATAAATAAATAATTTGGCACTTTTCTTTATTAATAGATTATCAGGTACAGTATTTGAAAGACTGTGGTATTTGGAGTCTAGAAGTATACTGAACACCTGACAGCTTCTCCTTACATAAGAAGGCTTACATAGAAGTAAGCCTAATACTGTACATTTCTATTGTGTGTGAGAGGGAAGGGTCAGTGAGATCTGTAATTAAGAAAGGACTCCAGTAGGTATTTGGGCCCTAAGGGAAGGATAAGCAAAGTACTTAAAAATAGTTGAGGAAGCTATTCTGATTTGAACATAAAGACCTAGTAGGACAAGGGACTGGGGGAGTGAGTTTCATTTATTATTTTCCTTTTAGTTTGCTTATCCTTATGCCTTGTCAGTGATTTTCTTAGGATTTTCATTGATTTGGCAAATATTTGAGTGCATATTATGCTTGATAATGTATAATAAAGCATATCTATATGTATCCATGTATCTATATGTATATCTATAGGAGATATAAAAATGTAACTTTTTTCTAGAAATTTACAATGCTTCATGGGCCAGAGGGAAAGATAAGACATCACATGAATAAGAAATACAAGCAAAATGAGAAGGGAAAAAAAAATGAGAAGGGAACTATGAAATAAGTTGAATTAAAGTGTCCTTGAAGGTTCATAGGAGGGGAAAGATCAAAATCAGACTGAAAAAAGAGTCAGAAAAGGTGTCACATGGAGTTGATGTTGGGTGAGTGAATAAGATTTTGATCAGTAGCCGGAGTAAAAGCATTTGAGGGGAGGAATGTCAGGGGTAAAGATAAAGGCAGAAACATTCTGGACTGATTTTGGGAGAATCAAGATGAGGTTGTCTAATCCAAAGGCCACTGAGAGAGAAAACTGGAATCATTGATACATTTCGAGTGAGGGATCTAGAGGAAAAGGGATTTTCTTTTTTACCTGGCTCATTTACTAGGTGACAGGTTGAGATGAACCAGAACTCTTACTTGTAGTTTCCTTTTCTGTAAATGTTAAAACACAACTCAAAGTTTATAGGGATCAAGCAAGATACATGGAAGTTTTTTGGATATTATTAATGTGCCAAATTATATGTAATATGTATACATTATATAATTTGACACATTATAAAATAGATAAATTATTGAAGTGTGAATGTTGGAAATGAAAATAGGCAGAGAGCTATGTGATACCTAATACAGTATGGCTACTGCTTTCGATACAGGGTGTTTAAGGAGAGAGGGAAAAAGACATTTCTTTCTGGATGACTGGAAATATGTGGTGCAGTTGACAGAACTAAAGAAAGAAGAGCTGGTTCAGTAGGGAAATGGATGAATTCCATTTAGAATAAATAGAATTTGAGGTGCTAGTGAAGCATCTAGGTGGGTATGTGTGGTAGGCAGTTGAAATGTGACTTAGAGATTGGGAAAGAAGTGAGGCTAGACATACCAGTTGAGATTCACTGGTCAGCGTTTACTGAAAGCTTATTCAACACATGTAATTAGATCATGAGGGTGGAGCAGTCATGAATAGGATTAGTGCCCCTGTAAGAACAAAAACAAGAGAGATGATTTCGTTCTCTCCTGCACAAGGATATAGTGAGAAGGCATTTGTGTACTGTTCAGGAAGAAAATCCTCACCAGACTTTGAATCTGCTGGCACCTGATCTGGACTTCTCAGCCTCAGAACTGCGAGAAATGTTTGTTCTTTAAGCCCACATTGTGTGGTATTTGTTTTGACAGCATGTGCCAGGACAAATTTTGCCAGATTATGAGAAGACTCCTTCCTCGCTCTTGCTTAAGGTGCTTGTAAGCTGGTGAATGAATTTCATTAGAAATTTCAGAGGAGGAAGAATAATGATAGCTAATATTTATTGAGTACTTGCTGTGTACTAGGTATGGTTCTAAGTGTTTTGTGTATTTCAGCTTGTTTAATCCTTAAAACAACACTACGAGGGGCTCTTAATAGCCTTATTTTACCCTCATTTTCAGATATGGTCTCTGAAGCAAAGTGGTATTTAGTAGTTTTCAGGGTCACAAGTTAATAAATGGTAGCACCAGGTTCAAACCCAGATATTTTGACTCTTTAGCGTTTCACTCTTACATGGTGCTCATAGCTTACATCAGCCAGGTATAGTGGCACGCACCTGTAGTTATAGCTACTTGGAAGGCTGAGGCAGGAGGATTGAAATAACTGAGTCCATGTTTCAAAAAACAAAAACCCAAGAGAGGGGGAAGGGAATGGGAAAAAAAGAAGTAACAAGACATATCATGTACAGGTACAAATCCCCTATGATGAATGTTGTCACTATGTACATCTAAAATGTACCATTAAAATAAAAATTAAAAAGAAGAGAATACCAGAATATTAACCAGCTACACCTGCAAAACAAAACAAAACAAAACAAAAAAACTGAAAAACCCAGTACATACAACCAAAAATAATAACCAAACAAAACTGGGCAGGGTGGCACACACTTGTACAAGTTTGAGCCTAGGATGGATAACTTAGTGACTTAGTGAGACCCTGTCTCAAAATACAGAAATAAAAACAGACTGGGGATGTAGATCAATGTACAGGGCCTGAGTTCAATCTGCAGTACCACCACTACCAAAACAAACAAACAAACAAAAAACCAAGCTGCAGGTGAAGCTCAGTGGTAGAGTATGTGTCTAGTATGTGAAAAACCCTAGGTTCAATCCCCAGTACTACTAGAAAAGAAAAAGAAACTTGGTTAGGAGTGGCTGGAAAGTGGTGCAGATCTAGAGTAGTGCTTAGGCTTCGTTGTAAGTACAATAAAGTCTCCTTCTCTTAGTGTTTTGATAAAGGAAGTAAATTATCATGTGGTTTAATTTATACTCTATCAATCTCTTGGTCACCCTTGAGCTGTTAGTGGGTCTGTTTGAATTAAGGTGTCCAGTAAAGGAGGTGGTGGTTGAGTCTCCAACAGCAATAGCAGAATAATGTTTGGTTTACTGTAAACAGCATAGGACAGTGATGGTGAACCTTTTAGAGCTTTCAGTGATAACAAACAGCTGGCTGTGGCACACATGCTATAGATTTGCCACTGCTGGCATAGGAGGTCCTTAAATTACAGTAAATTTATGAACAGAGACTTTCATATATTTCAATTCTCAAGTTGCAGGAAATAATTCAGAGAAATGCTGGTTTAAGATATATAAAACTGACAAGCACAAGGACCTGAGTTCGATCACCAGCACCAAAAAAACCAAAACATTACTGTAGTTGGGTTCAGTGGTGCATGCCTGTAATCCCAGCTGTTTGGGAGGCTGAGGCAGGAGGATTGCAAATTCAAGGCCAGCCTGGACAATTTAGTAATACCTTGTCAAAAAGAAAAAAAGGGTCTGAGAATGTAGCTTGGGTTCAATCCCCAGTATTTTTCTTTCACACACCATATATATGTGCACATGCATATACATATGTATATGTATAGTTAAGATGCTTTCAAATAGTTTCTCAAAAATAATAGCTTTCATAGTGTGTCTGCTGTGTGCTAGATACCTAGACTACATACTATACATTTCTCTCATGCTCAGTGTGTTGCTTGGCTTTAGCTGAACATTTTATATTTTTAACATGTGAACTTATACCAGAACTTGATTATAATGCCTGTTAAAAGAAGCATTAGTTTAAAATTACAGTATGTCTGACACTATAAGGCAAAAATAATTGTAGAGAGAGCAAATATCTGTGTTTGTTAAAGTAGGTCATTGTTTTTATATTGAAAAAGTAAAATTTAATGTTAAGAAATTATTTTGATACACACCTGTAATTCTAGTACTGGGAGGCTGAGACAGGATAATCACAAATTTAAGTCCAGCCTGAGCAACTTCATGACTCAGTGAGCCCCTGTCTCAAAATAAAAAAAGAAAAAAGGGCTGGGGATGTAGCTCAGTGTGAAGGCTGTGGCTTGGATCCCTAGTGGGTGTGGGGGAGTTGTTTGTTGTATGTAGGCTAGAAAGGTAATTTTTTTTTTTAATTTACCTCATCATGGAAGAACTGTTTTGTTTTTCTCCTCCTCCTCCTCCTCCCCTCCCCCTCCTCCTCCCCCTCCTCCTCCCCCTCCTCCAGCCTAGGCTGGTGTCGAACTCACGGTGATGCTTCTGCCTCAGCCTCCCAAGTGCTGGGATTACAGGCATGTGGGACCACATCTGGTGGAACTGTATCTTAATTCACTATCTAATGTACTAATTAACTACCTGCCAGGTACTAAGTTAGAGCCCCAGTTTGTTTGACAATATACATGAAATAAATTGCCTGAAATTACTTGATTAAATGTATCTGTAGTAAGACGTTTGATTAAGTTATGGCAACTGCGATTATAGAATTAAATTGCAGTGTCTGTTGAAATAGAATTCTAATCTTTGGGGAAAGGCACTTCTGCACCTAGGTTTCAATTAGCCGTTTTATGAAATCGTGTCACCTATAATTGCTTTAAGCTGAGTAGGAACCTGTAGCAAGGAAGATCTAGTTTGAGAGAGTATGTTTAGTTCAGGTTCTGGAATTAAGTTGGAGCTTTAACTGTGTCACTTACAGTTTATTATTTAGTCAGTCTTTATGCCTGAACCTCAGTTTCTTCATCTCTAAAACATAAATAATTCACTACTTAGTTGACAACACGCTTGATGTACACTTGCATGTAGTAAATATTTGATAAATACTATCCAGCATCTTTGTTTCCTAGTAAAATTACATTTTATTAAATGTATATTTTAAACACAGCTTTAACTGGAGCAGCATAAGAAAATATTCTTTTGTCAGTAAGTATTTTTTTTTTTTTTTTTTTTTTTTTGTGGTGCCGGGGATCGAACTCAGGCCCTTGTGCTTGCAAGGCAAGCACTCTAATCACTGAGCTAAATCCCCAGCCCCGTCAGTAAGTATTTTTACATGACTTTTTTTGGGGAGGGTTGCTGGGGATCGAAATCAGGGCCTTGCGCTTGTGAGGCAAGCACTCTAACCACTGAGCTAAATCCCCAGCCCTTTTTACATGATTTTTGATGTCTGTGTAATATTGCAGTGTGCTGTTTGTTGATAAGTTTCATCATTATTCACATAAAGTTGTAGCTGCTATTTTTGCTCATTACAGTCTTTTGAAATACCACTCTTAAATGTGAATCTTTGTGTAGTGCTACTATTTTAAGCAACAGTAAATTAAACACATACATATAAAATTATACTATATACAGGTTTTCTACAGAAATTAAATGGCAGTTCATTTCATATTGAGACTTGAGGTAGAGACTATTTCTTAGAGTAGAAAGGTCTAACCTGCTATTTGTGCCAGCAGTCAGGAGTGGTACACATTAGTAGCTATTTTGAAATCATTGGGCCATCTTGCTGAAATTTGTATAGAAATGTTACCCTGGACCTCAGTTTTATTTTACAATGGTAAGTTCAAAGAACATGCAGAGTTTACTCTGTTCAGAAATAGTCTACACAATTTTTGAGTTATAGGAATAATAATATGTTTGTTTGTTTGTTTTTTGTGGGGCAAAGGAAATCAGAATGCCTGAAGGTTTTTTTTTCTCCCTTTCTCTCAAGCAGTCTCATTCCAATCAGCAGTGTAATTGGAATGCAACTCCAATCTGGAGAAGGAAGGGAAATATTTGGCAAGGAGTTACTGAGCAGTTGGGAGCTTTATTAACATTAAACATAGGGCTGGGGATTTAGCAGAGTGGTTAGAGTGCTTGCCTTGCAAGCACAAGGACCCGAGTTCGATCCCCAGCACAAAAAAAAAAAAAATAGCCCTTCATTATGAATACAATTCAGTAAGAACACATAGCATTCTATTGCTACAGCTGGGATTTACTGTACTGCTACATGCTGTGTTGCATACAGATATGTCTTCTCCAACTAAAACAAGAAATTATTGACTTTACTGAAAATAGTAATATTTATTGCCAGTTGCACTTCTGCAAATGGTTTTCTTCAGTTGCTGCATCGATTGAAATATACTAAGATTTTTGTAAAATTTAAAATATTTCTTGAGACAAAAAACACTCATGGCACAGTACTTGAGTTATACGTGACTTGTGAGCTCTGGGGGCAAAGGGCTGTGTCTTATTGATTGATTGGTTGCAAACAAGGTCTTGTTGTGTAGCCTAGACTGGCCTGGAATTTGTAATCCTCCTGCTTCAGCATCCCAAACACTGGGATTACAGTTGTGTACCACCATGTCCAGTGTATCAGTTAGAGTTCACTAGAGGAACAGACCATATATATATATTATAAAGAATTTACAAGGTAAGCTTGCAGTGGTCACCTGCAGGGTCAGGTGTGGAAGAATGCAGAAGGGCTGTCTGCATGCAAGAGATCTGAAAGATCCAGTCAAGGTGGCCTGGAGCTCATTGTAGAATCCTGTGCGAGTTGGTATCGGGGGCCAAAGAGTCTGCCCTGGAAGGCCTGAGGATTCAGCCATGGAAGCTTAGAGACAGACATCCAAAGGCAATGGCAAGGACAGGATCTCTGAAGCAGAAGTAAGACTTTCTTCTTCTTTCCCTTTTTATTCCACTGAGACTACAAGCCTATTGGTTGGTGCCACCACCCACTGTTTTAGTTACTTTTCTTCTTGCTGAGACAAAATACCAATCACCCAAAATTAAACGAAGAAAGGTTTATTGTAGCTCACAGTTTGTAGAAATTTCAGTCCATAGTCGGCTGACTCTGAGGCAGGGTGGCATGGCAAAGGGGCATCACAGAGGAGAAACAGTTCATGGCGGGCAGAAGGCAGCAAGATACTGAAGCCACACAGCAGCTACCCTCTTTCTGTCCCTTATTTTACCCTAAAGGTTGGTAGCACTCACACCCAGGGTGGAGCAGCTTTAATCCTATCATTACACCCTGAATCAATCTCAGCATCACATACTGTAGATTGAGTCATGTCTGAAAATCCCCATCTATGACAGCATGAGGCTTGGGGGGACATCTAGATATAAGCCATGACACCCACCCAGGGTGGGTCTTCTGTTTTAAATCAGTCATCCAGACACATATAAAACTGTGCGAAATCAATCTGCTAGGCATTTCTTATTCAAATTGACACTACAGCTAACTATCACATCCAGTTTTATTTATCTTTGTACCTGCAGAATCTGTCATTGCACCTGACACAAAGTGAGTACTCAGGAGATGTTGAATGAAAGAATGAATAATGCAGGAAGTGCTCCTTTCTCACCATAGTTTACTTTGATCATCTCTAATTGTGTCAGATTATCTGCAGAAGAGGCAAATAGAATAGCTAGAACAAGCTAGTTTTGAGAGCTAGACATAAGGATGAGAAATGCTTTGAAGGAATTTGAAGATTGTAACATGATAAAAGTAGAGTAGTAAATTTACCGTATTGCAAATTGACACCCTGTTTGAGACATTGTCTCAATTTACTCTGAGGCCATGATACTGTGGTGATGAAATGCTACATTTGCAGTTAGCATTAATCAAAAGTGACACATGACTGGAGTCAGTATGATGTTTGTTTTAATAGAAAAATTAGTGAAAATTCATTAAATTCTATACTTCTGTGCCTTTCTGTGTATATTACTTTAATAGAAAGCTTATAAAATATTAAAGAAATTGAGATATTGTTAGCTTTTTAGGAAAAAGTCTGTAGAGATTTCATTCTGGCCCCACTGCTTTACAAGAGTTCTTTCCTACTATTCCCTTCTTAATAGTTTAACGGCATTTAACATTATTTTTACCTGGCTCATTTAAGAAACATGTAGAAAACAAAAACAAAACTTCCCCCACGCTTCCTCCCTGGCCTCATGATTTCTAATTTTAATTGTACTTTCCATAGTTTCTTTTGTAAGAACTATAAGATTTTCCTCTAACATAAAATTACATTATAATATTGAAGATACATTTCTTAGAAGATTCTGAAACACACTTAGTTGAGAATTTGTTTATGGTAACACAATCAAGAGTTTGTCATATTGAAATTCATGAATTCTTTGAGCATTGACCAGATTCCTATAATCACTTGTTACTGAGATTGAGTGGAGGGCCAGGTCCTGTTCTGGAGGTAAATTCCCAAGAATCAAGAGCTGTGCATTAAAAAGTACAAGGTATAAAAGTAATTTATTTTACCTATACAAATAAATTACTAATTCTCAGATGATGTGTGATAATCTTCCTTTTAAATATGACAAATAAGAGTTTTTGCTTCCAGAGCGTAAAATGATTTATGCAAAAACAGTGTATGCAAAAACTGTCTGGAACTAATGAGATCCAACATTAAGGATGGCACTCTGACCAATCCTGATTATTTATAAGAAACTAATTTTGTTTCTTTCGGACCCTAGTGTTATCTTCCTTAGTCTGTTTGTTACTAAAATTCATTACCTTTTTGTAAACTTTGAACCTTGTTTTAAAGTTCTTTGGTCTTTTGAGCTTTTGGTTGCCCTTGGAAACTTGGTGTCATGCATCTGAAACTTTTTTTTTTGAAACATCTTATTTGTGATTTTTAAAAGATTTGTTAAGCATGACTTGATACGTATGTTTTAAATAGAAATAAAAAAATTTCATAAGTCAAAATTATGATTATATGAGGATCGTTAGTTTATCTGTTGTGTAATATAAGAAGCCCCCTTTAAATGAAATTAGATTATTTTGGGGTCTGTTTCATTCATTCAACAAATACTAATTGAGAGCCCATCAGATGCCAGATACATTGGTTGGCACTGGGGATACAGAGAGATAGGGAGACATGATTTGACTATATGGAACTGCCTCCATAGTTATAAGCAACACTGTAAACAAACAATTACAATAAAATGTGATACAGGTTTTTGATAAGGATAGGCATCTATGAAAATACAAATGGTGAAGGGTTGAGAGAAACACACTCTAAAATGTTTCCTTCCCTTTTGAGACTTAGAAGAGGAGTGGGTGAAGAAGCCTGGGAAGAATGTTTGAGGCTGGGGTCACGTGAGAGAGAATACCTTTGAGAAAGTTTAGTATGGCTAGATCTTAGACTTAGGGGCTTGGAGATGAATCATGGTGATAAAAAATTAGGTGGAGAGGTAAGCAGAATTTGCAGGGCATTAAAATCAATATTAGTTTGAGCCAGAAGACCTTTATGGATGGGAGAAATCTGGATATTGTGGTAGACCCTTGTAATCTCAGCACTTGGGAGGCTGAAGCAGGACGATCTGGAGTTCAAGGACAGGTTTGGCTACATAGAACCTGTCTCAAAAAACCAAAACAAACAAAAAAGGATGGGAAAAAAGAAACAGGTGGAAGCCCCCTCCTTTTTTTTTTTTTTAAGAAATGGAACCCAGGGCCTTTGCACTGAGCTACATCCCCAACCCTTTTAAAAAAATTTTTGAGCCAGGGTATTGCTGAAGTCACGAAGTTCCCAGAATGAACTCCAATTTGTGGTGTTCTTGCCTAAACCCCTGAGAGAGCTGGGATTACAGATTTGTAACAAAATAATGGATTAGAGGTGTGTGACACCATGCCTTCCTTGGATGGAAGGATGTAATTAGATTTTCAGAAAGATCCCTCTGGGTCCAGTGTGGCGAATTGGAAGGCGGTGAGGCTTGAAGCAGGGGACTAATGAGGCAGCTGTGGTAATGATCCTGACAGTAATTTACAGCACCCTGAACCAAGGTGGTGGCACTGGCACTGGTACTGGTACTGGAGAGGAGACAGCTGAAGTATATTTCAGAGATAGAATTGGTTAGAAGTGGTAGTTGCCTAAAGATCCAAAATGGAGGGGGATAGTGAAGATTGCTATGAAGTTTCTGACTTGGGCAGTAGAGTGGAAAGCAAGACCTTTTATTGAAGGAAAGTAAACTGGAGAAAGAACAGGTTTGGGTGCAAAGGGAATATGGTGATTGGATTTTAGAAGTGTATTTAGTTTTGTGGACATGGAATTCAGGAGAGAACTGAGAGTTGGATTTTACAGGTTTAGATGTCATCAGAACTATAGAGTAAATGGTAAAGACCTGAGAGAATATATGGAAAAGGGCTTCTTCAAATTTATATATATATTTATATTTTTTTGGGGGGTTGCCAAGGCTCAAATTCAGGGCCTTGTGCTGGCAAGGCAAGCACTCTAACCACTGAGCTAAATCTCCAGCCCCGAATTTATATTTTGAGAGGAAGAGTTTTGTCAATATGTCAGACTGAACTCTCAGAAAAGATGCAAGTTCTCTTTCCAGAAAAATACACATACTGATAGCAATTTACATATAATTCCTGAGTTTATAAAAATGTGTATCTGTAAACCACAGGTTATAGAGTGAAAGAAGAGGACCTAGAGCAAAACCCTAAAGAACCTCAACTTTTATGGATGAAGTATAAGAAAATATGGCAAAGAAGACTTAGAATGAGTTTTATGCCCCGTGTGAATATGCTATTAAACAGACCCGTTGGATAGATTTAATAATGATGTCACTAGGGCTTTGGTGAAGTGGAGTAGGGGCTGTGGTGGATTGAGGAATTAGTGGGAGGTAAAGAAGTGGAGTTGGAAAGTACTGTTGACTGTTCTTCGAAGAAGTTTAATTATGAAAAAGAAGAGGTGGCTGGAAGCAAGTTTGTGTAGGACCTGAGTAGGTTTAAATGCACCCAAGGTGTTCAGAGGAGGAGACATAGGTAGAGGAGTATATGGTGGCTGTCAAGGTCCCTTTCCACACAGTATATGGAATGAGGGCTCTAGAATACAGGTGGAAGGGTAGTTCGGTTAGTTTTAGACAGGAGACTGAACACTGTAAGTAGAAAAAAAAAAAGAAAGTATGAAAACAGTTTGTGGCAAGAAGAGGAATTCTCCTATTTTCTATTTCTCTGAAGTTGGATGTGAAATCATTTAATATCATGAATCATAGCATTGATAGTGGTTTTAAGAAATCATTAACTCATTAATACTGAAGATTATAACTTGGATTTGTGTGTGTGTGTGTGTGTGTTATGTATTGATCTTGAGTACTCAATTTATATGATGAGGGTTGGGAATTTAGTTCAGTGGTAGAGCACTTGAACCCCTGAGTTTAGTCCCCAGGCAACAACCACACTGTGTGTGTGTGTGTGTGTGTGTGAGAGAGAGAGAGAAGAGAGAGAGAGAATGATAAAAGTTTGAGGAGTTCTTCTAAATCCAGTTTGTGATTTGATGTTCTTTGTTGTGGCCCTGGTTTTCATCTTGAGTTTTTATGTTTATAGAAAATTTTTTGCTGGGTGTGGTGGTGCATGTCTGTAATCCCAGCATTTGGAAGGCTGAGACAAGAGGATCGCTGCGAGTTTGAGGCCTGACTGGGCTACATAATGAGTTCAAGACCAGCCTGCACTATGAGACCCTATCTTAAAAAACAACAAACAAACAAACAAACAAAAAACCCCAACTCTTTCTAAGACATGGACTGAGGAACACTGACTAATAAGTCAGTATATGGTGCTTGTTTAATAAATTTATTCATTTATTATATCTGTCTTCGGAAGAATTTTTATTTGAACTCCTGAAGTGATTAATTATATCTAGATCTATTCCCAAGTTTATGTTAAATGAATTTTTATAGACTAAACTCCCAATAATTTTAACTAATTAACCATTAAAACTGAGAAATGGGTAGAAGTTTGCCAAACATTGCATTCATTATTTTATAGATTTAATTATATGAAAATGTATCTTTCTCTTCACCTATCAAGATTAAAGAAGTTTATGAAGTTAGTAATTTTAGAAAAGAAATGTGTTTACATACTATAAAGTGTATTCTTTTAAAGTGGGCAATTTAGTGATTTTTTTTTTTTTTAGTATACTCACAGGTTGTACATATATCCATGTAAGTCATAATTTAGTACAAGGTAATTCAGATTTGAGATATCTGACTTTTTAAAGGACCCAGTGGTAGATCCATCTTATCATTGAGCTGATGATTTAAAGGAAGATAATATATCTCTATAGTTTCTGTGGCATTTAGGTAGAGAACAGAACATTAAAAAAAATCTCATCTATATCAGAAAAGCTTTATCTTATTTATGATTCTTTTCAGTATAAAATTATTTCATCCCTAAAATAGACAACCTGAATTTCCATATCTTCTCCTCAGAACTGTATTTTTTGTTGCTGCTCGGTTTCTCTTATATTTGATGGTAGGTAGATAGGAATTGATTGGGTCCTGTTTACAATATCAGATTTATACACTTTATTGCTGTCAGGTGTTAACTGGTAATCAATGCTAAAGTTGCCACCATTAATGTTCAGCTGTCCTGTCTTTGCTGGTCTTTATTTATTTATTTATTTTTTGGTGCCACGGATCGAATCTTTGCTGGTCTTTAATCAGAGTTCATGATCATATTTCATACCTTGCTCTATAGATAGGACTTAATTATCCATGCTGTTTTCAGTGGTTTAAAATGAAGCAATGACATCTTACCATTTTATTTTAATTTTTCCCATGTATTTTTTGTTTCTTTTGCAGTACTCTGTGCAAAAAACTTGGTGAAAAAGGATTTTTTCCGTAAGTAAATTAACTTTAAATATACATCTTGTATATTTTGTGTAGATTTTTTTTTGGATAACATTTTCACAATTGTCAGGTTTAGGGATTTCTAAATTCAGAAATATACTCTGTTATTTTATGGCTGCTTTGGTTCAGATCCTTTTGACATTACATTTTTCTGGGGGATTTGATGCTTTTTAGCCTTAACTTCTTTCCCTTTATTCCTCCTACATATTTACATGAATGTGTGTGGATACAGGTGTGTAAATGCAGATACATGTAATGCATCTGGAAGTTGTGCATACTATTAGATTTCTAGAAAAGTTTAAGAAAATATTTTGCAAATACTATTTTTCTTTCTTCCTTTTTTTTTTCTTTCACATTTTATAGGAAATTTTACTCTTGCATTCAGGATTCAGTGAAAGGTAGAAAAATCACTGAGTTTGCTTGGAATTTGTAGAATTGTAGGAAAGAAATCTCTGCTACATTTGATTGTAGGTGCACTTGTGTCTCAGATTCCAGAGCAGATGTTTCATTCCAATATCTGCAGTCTATTTATCAATTGGTTGTGAATTTTTGTGGCTTTATTCAGGCTTAAATTTTGTGAGAGACCATTGGGAAGTACCATGTGTGTTAAAAATCTTAACTTTATTACTTTATAATAGGTGTAAATTATTTAATAAAAATTATGTAATTTTTATTAAAAACTTTTCAGCCAACAAAATCTTAAACGTAAAATATTTGAAATTAGAAATAGAAGTTGATTAATTTAAAATTCAAGTCCTACCATGCAGCAAAAACCCTGCTGTGTGTGTGCTTTCTGATTTAATTTGATGTTAATTTTCAAGGATTTGATTAAAAGAAATCATGAGCTCTTGATATATTTAACTTCATACTTAATTCATTACTTCTGAAATTTTATTACTTCCCATCTTCCTAGAGTAGAACCTGAATTAAAGTTTAAAAAATAACAATCTTTTAAAATTATAGTTAGAAATTATTGGGTTATTTCTGTACTTATGTTAAATAGGGTAATTTGAAACAGGAAGAAAATTGCAGGCAGTCTTCAATGTATAAACCATGTGCTCTCTGCCCCACAAATGTGTCATCACAGTACGGGAGGACCCAGTGGCCATAGAATTCCTCAGCTCTCCCTGCTGCCACCAATATATATTATCTTTCATGGTGCTGCTTAACTATCCTGCCATTAATAACCTAGGTGTACTTCTTTCCCTATCCATTTTAAAGTTGATCTGTAATAGGATTTATCCTAGGAGAATGGGATTTATCTTAGTGGAACTGTAAATTGTCAGATAAGATTAGATAGGTTGGTGAGGAGGGAAGTGAGTACTGTAACAGCTGCTTTGATACCTTCCAAGACATCTGCTATGGTTTTGAAGATAAGATCTTCAGCTTTGTCTCCCAACCTTCCTTTGCTAACTCTTTTCTTTCCTTCTAGAGTCCTAAAACACAGCTTCTCCAATAAAATATCCAGATATTCTTTTCTAGGAAATCTAGAAGAATCTTCCTCTAATAGTTTGTAAGCCTCTATCTTTTTCTGTTCTTAAATTGTAGGTGAAAGAAGGAAATTTTTCCTTTTTTAATTGGTGTAGACAGTAAAAATTGATTTTAAAAATTTTTAGAGTATAAGTTTGCTTTAGGGATAAGAAGATTAGGGGAAATTGTAATTATCTTTAAAACTCAGAATGGGAGATACCTGCTGGCCTGGAGGGGAAACAGCAAAGCCAGTCCTCATTCAGAAGGAAGTCAGCCAGGGATGGAATTATGTCCCAGGTTGACACTGGCCACCATTCTAAATCCCTGTTGTGGTAGATTCACATCAGTACTTCTAGATGTTTTTGACCTACTTATAAGTTGAGATTTGCCACATAAATTTCAGAGAAATAGAGTTTCTAATGCTTTAAATTTGAGTGTGTTTATTGATCAGAGTACAGATATTAATAGTAAAATATTGTTAACGTTTTACTTGTGATTTAGTTTAAATTATGTTAAATAAGAAAAGTAAATTTTACTGTGGAACATTACTATAGGATGATGAAATAGCTATATATTTATTTATCTCATTATAGGAAAAAATTCTGCCATAATAACTGTTCCAGGACATTATCCTTTCTGAGGAAAGTTTTATTGGCTCAGGTTTTGAAACTGTTTTCTATCCTGCTAGCTTTAAAAAAAACAAGTCACTTCCCTTTTGCCCCCAAATTTCAGCAGGGAAATTGTCAATCATAAAGTAATAGATAAAAGAATTTTATAGTAAACATCCAGCATGTAGATTTTATCATTCATTTTTATCACATAATTATATATTTATTCATTATTTGTGTTTTGTGTGAAGAATGTTTCCTATTAGTATCAGATTTTTTTCTCTCTTTAATAAAACATAAAAGATTTATGGGTAGGTATGGTGGTGTATGCCTATAATCTCAGCACTGTGGGAGTCAGGTGGCAGGATCACAAATTTGAGTTTACTAGGCAATTAATGCCTTAATGAGACCCTATCTCAAAATAAAAATGGGCAGGGGTATAGCTCAGTATGAAGGCCACAAGTTCAATCCCCGATGCCCCCTCCGCCCATGCAAATTTCTCTGTAAGATAATGTATTAATGGAGCTGGGGATTTAGCTTAGTGGTTAGAGTGCGTGCCTTGCAAGCACAAGGCCCTGAGTTTGATCCCCAGCACCAAAAATAAAGCAAAAAGATAATGTATTAAAGCATTTATATAGAGAGGCCAGATCAGTTGCTCAGAATCAGTACAGGTCACTTGAATTTTCTTTCACCATTCAATCCAAAATAAAGCTTTATTTTCTTTGGAAAGTAACTCAGTTTTAAATTAAAAATTTTACTTCAGTACTACTTACAGCTCACTAAGTACGTTTGTGTAGTAAGTAAGGACTTTTTTGAGCTAAGGTATTTGATCTGACTGTAAGTATGGCAAGAATTGAGAAATTTTTAAAATACAGAAAACATTTTAGTCACTTTGTATTTACCACTAGAGGTCTCACTCACTGGCTTTAGAAAACGTTATAGTTTTTCGCCACATTAGAGTAATTTAGATCCTAAATTTTGTAGAATAGCATAAAGATATAGAGATTATCTTTTGGTTTGTTGTATCATGTAACAGAATTAAAATAGGAAGCTCAGACTTTCCTACTTTATTAAGAATCTGGAAAACACCTGGAGATTTGTGTGAAAAGTCTTTCTTAAGCCTTAATTTTTTTTCTTTCTTACAATACTAGAGACTGACCCTGGTGCCTTTGCACTCACCCATATCCCCAGCCTTTTTTTTTTTTTTTTTTTTTTTTCCTAAAATAGGGACTAAATTGCCCAGGGTGGGCTCAAATTTGTGATCCTCCTGTCTCAAGTCTCCCACAGTACTGGGGTTATAGGTGTGCACCATCATAACCCAGTAATCCTTATTCTTTAGCCAGTTAAATAATACCCAAAGGGGAAGCTAGAAATGTGGTTTTTGTTTTTGCTTAATACATGTATTTATATGTTTATTATTTAGATAGTAGAATTAAGAGAATAATATAGAGTGGATTTGGCTCAGGAGAAAATACTTTTAATGTTCCTAAAGCTTGAAGAGGTAGAAAAAAACTCTTCCATTAAGCATATTTACAAATTGTTAGGAATAATTGAAGTAATATGAATAGCACTAAACTTTAAAAACAGTACAGTTAGGTAGATTTGATACCCTAACTTACTTATTTTCTTTAAAATTTATTAATTAAAATTTGGTCTTCCCTTATTTATTTGAAGGTAACAAAACACAAAATCACAGAATCGGGCAACTGGATTGACAATTTCTGGCTGTTCTTGAGTCTTGGCAAATTAGCATCTTGACTTCTAACATTTAATTGTCATTTTTGTTTTCTAGTGTTTTTAGTTCCACCTTCTCCTGACTTGCTTATTTTTTGTCAAAACGCCCCCTATTGCCAGGGGTGGTGGTGCATGCCTGTAATCTCAGCACTCAGGAGGCTGAGGCAGGAGGATCACCATAAGTCTGAGGCCAGGCTGGGCTATGTAGTGAAGTCAAAGCCAGCCTGAACCTACATAGCAAGACCCTGTCTCAAAAAAACAAAAACAAAACAAAATAGGACTGCTATTGCTTTGGGCTGGAAAAAAACTATTGTGTCATCTTTGGCACTGATTTCTTATTAATTTTTATTAAACTTTTCAGAGTGACTCTTCTGTCATTTTCTTTCCCTTTGTCATGTGACTTTCTTACTCTTGGATTATGTAATAGTTTTATAGGGCTCTCCATGCTGGTAGTCTTTACTTCTGGTAGTCTACCCTGAATACCACCACTAATAGAAAACCATGACTATATTTGTAGCCATGCTCAAGAACAGAGCATGGCTGCCTGAGAGTTACCTCAATGATTCCAAACCTATTTTCTGAACTTCTAAACCTCTCTTACTGGATCAGTCTTATCTTTCCAGCAGTATTTATTTTTATACCTTGTCACAAACACTTTGGTTAGGTTTTCAGTGCCCTTCAAATATTGTCCTAGTCTCTTTGGCACACTTCCTGTCGCTAGGAAAATCTTCCTTTACCTGTTTGGCCTTTAAACCCCAGGTGAGTCCCATCATATTTTTTTTTTCCTTAACTGTTCAAACCATTCTTGTGGTTTTCTGAACTCATATACTTATGGTTGAACTACACAGTATGTAAATGGGAAGTATATAGCATAGCTGTTGAGAACATGAAGTCTAGAGCTAGCCAGACTTGAGTTTAGAATCTAAACTTTAGACCCTGGCTTTGCCACTTACTAGTGTGTGACCTTAGGCTAATTAATGCCTTTGTACCTCAATTTCCTTATCAGTAAAATAGGGATAATGGCAGTATCTACCTCATAGGGTTATTGTGAGGATTAATGATATATGTAAAGCATGAGGAAAAGTACTGTGTTTTAATTGTTTGCTATTTTGATCAGTACAGCAAAAGATTGTTTATTCTCATTATGCCCCCCAATCATATAATCTCCCCAATTAGACAATTTTCTTAATACCTTTCCTTGTCACTGGGACAGAGTACCCAGCACTTGCAATTTAGAGGAGAGGTTTATTTTGGCTCACAGTTACAGTGCCTGGTAAGCTGGCTCCAAGGCAGAAACAGTATGGTGGAAGAATCTGGCAAAGGGAAAGCTGTGCATGTCATGGTGACCAAGGAGAGAGAGAAAGAGGAACCAAGGAGGCAGATAGATCCTTCCAGGTCCCACCCCAGCAACTGCCAGGCCCCACCTCCTAAGAGCAGGTCAGCCTCATCAGTGGACTGATCTACTCATGAGGGTGATTCTCCTATGATTCAGTCACTTCCCCAACACATGAGGCTTTTGGGGGACAATCCAGATCTAAACCGTAACAAATAGCTCTTTTATGGTGGAGTACATACCACATTTTTGATTCAGTCTCTCATCACTCACAGAGGTTATTCAAAAAAATGTTTCTCTCTGGTTTAATGTGAAAGTGACTTTAATATTTGGTTTAAAACAGACTTAACAGAAAAGTTAAAAGTTCAGCTTTTCAAAGAGTAGTAAAGAATGGTGTAATTTTTGTAGCAAATGTTAATCCTTATGTAATTAATCTATCTTATATGTCAAAATATTCTTTAACTAAAAAAAGAAAATCTTGCCCTTTTTTCACAGGACTTCCTGATCCATTTGCTAAGGTGGTGGTTGATGGATCTGGACAATGCCATTCTACAGATACTGTGAAGAATACACTCGATCCAAAATGGAATCAGCATTATGACCTGTAGGTTTAAGTGATTAATTTGAGATCAAACAGAATTAATATTATTTGATACGGTCTCTGAAAAGAAATCTCAGAAAATTATCTGAGTATTATCTGTGGTATAATTTGGTCTTCACAGAAGGGATACAAAACTCAGTGGAAAGGTATTTTGACGTATTGATTCCTGGTTTTGGAAGATGGTTCCAGGAACAAAATTAAACTGGCTTACAGTATAGAGCGGTCCTACCCCTTTTCAATGAAATAAAGGTTAATTCACTTCAGGTCAATTACTAGTGTAAAACTAGGAATCAGAATTGCTTCTGTGTAGATGGTTTCTTTCTTTATATTTTAATCACAGTAGTATATGAACCTTTTTAAAAAGGTGAATGGTGCTACAAGGTAAACAGATTCGACCATCCTAGTCACACTCTTGATTCTTATTTTCAAGGTAACTTCTTTAATAAGTTTGACTCTTTATTCTGGTATTTCTTCTGTTTATAGATATCTTGCTTTTTTTTTTTTTTTTTGTGGTGCCAGGGATCGAACTCAGGCCCTTGTGCTTGCAAGGCAAGCACTCTAATCACTGAGCTAAATCCCCAGCCCCATCTTGCTTATTTTATATCACCTCAATTATTTTTTGTTTTTAGTTTTAGATATTTTAAAATTTCCTACCTGAGAAGGTGATTCAGCTTTTAAAATAGAACCCCTGACCCCCCCAGCTCCAGAATATCCTTGATCTTAGCCAGAAGGCTGAGAAGCAATTGCAGCTCCTTTTCTTTTCTCCCAGCCCTTCAGTAGAAATGAACCTTTTTAGTTAAATCATTATTCTATGTTTATGTGACTAGGATTATGAAAATATTCAGAGATACATTGATTACATGATACACAGGAATTACTTTTTCTTAACAGCTGTTATTTCTGAAGTTACACCGGTCATTTGCTTAGTTTTCTATTCATCTCATTAATTCCCAACTCTCTTATGGAACTAAATACAGGATCCTCTCCATATGTTAAGTATTCTCAGGTTTCCATTGGCCTTTTCTTCTTGGAGACATCCTTCCTGAAGCCTCTGTTTTCTTGCTCCAGTTTGGTCTGATGGTTCTCTTATGAGCTGCTTTGTAGTCTTCCTGGGACTTGCCTTTATTATTAGGTTAGGAACTTCTTTTGTCTCTTGTAGGTTCAGTAACAACTAACTACTACTTCTCCTTCTACTTCTTTTTTTCTTTGACGTTTATCTTCCTCTGTCATTTTGAGAAAGAGTAGAAAGATGGAAAACATTTTTTGAGATCTTATCTAAAAATGTGTTTTATATTCTTATTTGACAGATAGTTTGAATAGACACTTTAAGATGAAACATCACTTTCTCCCCAAGTTTTAAATGCACTGCTTTATTATCTTCTAGATTTACATAAGCATCAGTAGAAATACAAGCTGGGAGTGTTGGCACATGCCTGTAATTCCTGCACTCACAGAAGCTTAGGCAGGAAGATCTAAAGTTTGAGCCCAGACTGAGCAACTTAGTAACTTAGTGAGACCCTGTCTCAAAATAAAAAGTACAAAAGAGGCTAGGATGTAGTTCAGCGTGAAGGCACTGGGTTCAACCCACAGTACTGGAAAAAAAATCTGAGCCACAAATTTGAGCCCATCTTTAATTTTAAAATTTCCAGTTGGCACATTTTAAAAACACAAGAGAAAAAACAAAAAACAAAAAAACAAAAAAAACCCCACAAGAAAAGGTGAATTTAAGCATAATAGTGTATTTAATTCAATTCAGTATATCTAAAATACTGCCATTTCAGCATGTAATCTATATAAAATACTGAACTCTTTCATCATGTAGTAAGTCTTTGAAATCAGGGTTTTGTTTTGTTTTTTTTTTTGCGGGGAAGGTGCCGAAGATTGAACCTCAGGGCCTTGCGCTTGCTAGGCACTACCACTGAGCTAAATCCCCAACCCCATCGGGGGTTATTTTATACTTAGAGCTCACCTCCCTCTGGACTAGCCACAATGGACATACTTACTAGTTTTGTGTGACTGGTGGCTACCATTGTGGACAGTGCAAGTTTAGAGTGTTGCTGATGGCGGTTTTGGTCTTTCATGATTGTTTTCCAGATGTAAGATTTTAGGATATTTTCTCTGTTCCTCTCTTGCTAAGTCTTGTTTTTCTTTTAAAAAATTGTAGCCGTGCAAATGGTTATGAATTGGTACCTCATTGTGGTTTTGATTTATATTGCACTAATGACTAACTATGTTGAACATTTTTTTCATGTGCTTGTTAGTTCCTATTTTATAGTTAGTATTGATTGGCTGTCTGTGGACTTTTTTCTCTTGCTTGTTTCCAAGGTCATAGGGAAAAGATCATGGAATACTTTGGACCATTTTGCAAAATCTTCACTATAAATGGACTAAATCTGTAAAATCTGATAATTATATTTTAGCCAAAAATCTTGAAAATATATATATATATATATATTTTTCTTTTTTTGTGCTGGGGATCGAATTCAGGGACTTGTGCTTGCAAGACAAATACTCTAGCCACTGAGCTAAATCCCCAGCCTCTTTTTTTTGAGACAGGGTCTCACTATGTAGTTCAGGCTGGCCTTGAACTCACAGCGATCCTCCTGCCTCAGCCTCCTCAGTGCTGGGATTACAGGCATATGATCCCTCACTCAGTTATTACATTTATCATATTTTTTTCTATATGATCATATTGTATTCTCCTGTAGAGGTAGCATTCATGGTACACTATCCTGAAGCTTGTTTATAAATCATACTTGTTGATGAAGTTGATGTTTTTAAGAGAACCTAACTAGAGCTATTTATGTTTCAATTTTAAAAGGATTCACCTTTTTCTTTTATGTTGGCATGTGTGTTATGTTACGTGAAGTTTCCTTAAAACGAGAGGAGATACTTTTCTAGCTGTAAGAAATGGTAATATTTCTGATTAATTCCTGGCCCAAGAGTATTTGTACAGAATGTTTGTGAAATTGTACACTTAAGTAATACAACATGATTAATAATTTTTAGTAATTCATGAATTATTTTTCAGATCTGTAATCAGCAAATGTTTAGTACAGTTTAGTATAGAGCTTTCCAACCTTTTCATATCATGGTATATATAAAAAAATCTGGTGGTACATTGCACTAAACAGATGGAGTTGGTTAAGCAAGTGATGGACTGCCATGAGGCCCTAAGAATCAGTATTTCAGCCTATCTAGAAACCAGGCATACTAGTTTGGCAACTGATTTAATTCAATTTACAGATATTGCTTGTTTAACGACTTACCTCTTGAATGACTTGACTGCATTTACAACCAAGGCGTGCTGTTCAGACTTATCTTTTATTTTTCCCTACAGTTCTGCACATCTTGTTAATAGAGCCTTGAGGTCTTTTTTTGTACAGTATACCATGTTTATACAGTACTTTAATTTTTGCTGATTCTACTGTACATTACAGTACTATAGTTTTCTGTCCTGTTCTGCTTCACAGTACTACATGTAAGAGTTATGGAAATAAAAGCAAAGTCATCAAGTTGGAGTTTCCTTTGATTATTTCTTTTGCTAAATGTTTTACATAGTATATACGATTCTTCATTTAGTGACCAATTCATTTAACAGCTTAGCTGCAAAACCACTACTCAGTCGTTAAACAAGGAGTGTCTGTATTTTTTTTTTTTTAAATGTTTGGTTTAGGGTGATTTGCCTTTTTAATACTTGATCCTAGTTCTGGAATTAATAGCATGTAATAGTTACAAAACAAGATATATCTGGTAGGTGTAATTGAAAATTGATATATATATTCTGAATGGTATTTTAGTTTGGATCTTTTCATTTGTAAGCAACAGAGACTAAATTCAAATTGGCTTAATTTAACAAAAGGAATAAATCAACTTACATAATGAAAAGCCCAGAGGTGGCCATTCTTTAGGCACAGCTGGATTCAGGGACTCCTGTGCCCCTTCCACATTCTTTATTTAAAAGTTTTAACCCTTGCTTAAATGGCTTATTCTTTTATATATACTAGGTGAATTTTTCTGATATTTGTCTTTTGTTGAATGATACTTTTAAGATCAAGGTTGCTGGACCAAAAATTTGACCTCTTAGAGTTATTGGAATAGAGTTAGGTTCTGCTAATACAATTATGTTACATATGTTTATCCATGGGTTGATGCCATGTTAACAGGTGGCAGCATATGCACAGACAAGTCCAGTAACGCTTTCCCCTGCTCTGCTCGTCTGCAGGCAGTGAAGTGAAATCTGCAAGAGTCCTGCTCGCTCAAGGCCTGCATGCAGGAAAGAAGCAGGGGAAAAGCGTTACAAACAGCTTTTGTTCTACAGCATTAAAAAATAAAACAGGTAGGTCAGATTTTTGGTCTGTCAGCCTTGACAACTCCCCTTGCAAGTGAACTAAGATTTCTCTGAAGTATAAGGTCATGTCATTGAAATGTACTTAAAATGTGACCATGATAAAAGTTCTTTTAGGATTTTTGTTCTTGGAAAGAGGTAATGAATATAAATCCCTTAGCGTTGTTAGACACTAGCTACGGAAAGAGCTTTTTTTTATGAATAAGAAATTTTGCCCAGCCTGAGAGTGGCAGATGCGATAAGGATATATTAAAAATCATTTTTAGGTAATTTAAGGCTTTTAAAAATGTAAGTTCAGTCATGTGGATTGATTGAACTCAAAATATATTTTGCATGTTCTAGCTATACTCTGAAAAATATTTGTGACTTTAGAATATATAAAAGAAGAAAATTTTTAGACTAGTTTATTAAGTTACTCATATAGCCATTTTGGTTTTTAGGTATATTGGAAAGTCTGATTCAGTTACAATCAGTGTATGGAATCACAAGAAGATCCATAAAAAACAAGGTGCTGGATTTCTTGGTTGTGTTCGTCTTCTTTCCAATGCCATCAACCGCCTCAAAGACACTGGATGTGAGTAGATACTAGACCTTTAAAATTAAAAAAAACACATTCTTATTTTGTGATTTTTTTTTTAATGTTCATTATTATCATTTTAATTGTTACGGGTTTTATGTTTTTATTACTTATATTGTAGGGATCCAGAAACTTCCTGTATATGTCTGAAATATTGGTAAAATTCCTGATCGATATTTATTTTGTAAACTTTTTTTTTTTTTTTTTTTGAGACAGAGTGTCACTATTCAGTTCAGCAGGCCTTGAATTGACTGTGTATCCCAGGCTGACTTTGAACTCATGGTGATGCTCCTGCTTTAGCTTTCCAAACGCTGGGATTATAGGCGTGTATTACCAGCCCAGTAATTTTGTACACTTTTAGAAGATAGAACATTATAAGTATGTGGAACCTAGAGTTGAATCAGAGCTTATGCTTAGCTTCTAATGAATTCATAAGTATTAAGAAGTTAGTGATACTCAGTCCAGAAGGTCGAGAAGATGTCCAAATAAATATGCCTTTTAAAATTTCTTAGTACCATTCTCTGGTTTTGATGGTGAGATGGCAGTGAATTTTTATTTAGGTGATTGGAGTGTTGAAGGTGGCAGTTAAAGGAGAATTATTAGTGGATAAGAATGATATAAAACTACTGTGACAAAATTATATAAGATAGTTATATCAACTACTTAAATATAGCTCAGTTTATCAGTGACCTGGGCATTTATAAGATAGACCAAGATCAAGACATTCAAAGGGATTTCCACAATGGATTGACAAATCGACATATAATTTTTGTAATTCAGGTAACCAAGTGCCAAAAAGTCCTTTTGGCTGTCTTTCCGCTGGAATATACATAGATGGAAAATTTTTGCAATAGATTTTTATTGTTGTTTCTATGGAATTCTTTTTTATATAAGAAACATTGTTAATCATTGTCATGAAATTTTGGCCCTGATGTCTTTACTAATAATCAGACTCTCATATAATTTAGCTAAGGAACTTAAGTAAAAAACAAACTAAATTTACTGTTGAATGTTAGATATATTGATATGGTCCCTTTTAATGTGGTATGATACCACAGCCCAAGTATGTAAATATTGACCTGTTAAGTAAAAGGGAGAGAACTAAAGTAGAAGTTCTGAGCCAGACAAATTTAAAGCCATCTGAGAAATTCTTATATTTCTGGGTTAATGGAATAATGACCTTCAAGAGAGTGATGCTGGGATTGGAAAAGATCTTCATATAAAATCATACTGTGTTTTCACCCAACCCACAGGCAGACTTAAAATTTATAAATCAAATGCCTGACACTACAATATTCCTGCTTCAGTTTAACCAACCTTTATTGAACCCTTAATGTGCCAGGTGGTATTCTAAACCCTGGTAACACAAAAGTGAAAACAGCATGGATCCTGTTATCTGAGAAGCAAAGGCAAAAGGCTTCTGGCAAAAGGAGCATGCTGAATTGGAGGAACTGATAGTAGATGAAGGACATGCTTGGCAGTAGTACCCTGTATAGCTAACTCAATAGTATCCATTTATTTTGCAAAGGGGAAAATGTATTTTTAGCTGTTTGGTCAGTGACTGTTTCTGGGAACACAGATTTTTTTTTGTCTGCTGCATGTGACTGTTTCCTTGGATTAATTTACTTGACCTTTTTGATATTTAGTAATATTGATCAAATATTTACTAAGCATCCGATGCAGTGTTCTGTCAGACTGGAGACTAAGATGGTCTCCTCGTTTTATCGATTCATAAGTATTTAAGACAGGCAGGATGTACCTATAAAGGAATTCAGCTAAGCAGAACCAACATGCTGTGGGTGACATTATTTCTTACTGTAACTTTGAGGGGCAAGCCAGTGTTACATTTATTTTATAGATAAAGCATCTGAAAGAATAAAGGAGTTGTGCCAGGTCTGGTGACGCATGGCTGTAATCCCAGCTGCTTGGGAGGCTGAAGCAGGAGGATTGAAAATTCAAGGCCTGTTGCTTCTCGGCCTTTTGGCTAAGATCAAGTGTGAAAATTCAAGGCCAGCCTATGCAGTTTAGCAAGATTTTGTGTCAAAATAAAAAGGGCTGGGGATGTAGCTCAGTGTTAGAGTAGTTGTTTGGCACGTACAATGTTCTGGGTTCAATTTCCAGTACCACCAAAAAACAAAAAAACCAAAAAGAGTTGCCCCAGAATGATTAATTGAAGAATTAACTCAAACCCAGATCTTAGTTTTTTTCTTCTTAAGATTGTGTGTGTGTGTGTGTGTGAGTGAGTGAGTGATTTGGAATGGTTAGATAAAAATGGTAAGAATGACTACTAACATTTATTGAACACTTACATGCTAGGCACTATGTGGAGAGTTTTATGTTACAGTATTATCTGACTTAATCCTTGAAAAATGCAAGGTTCTGTGGTTACATGTGACAAAACCAAGGCTGAGATATAAATTGATTAAGACCAACAATTATTAGGAGGCAAGGCAAGACTTAGACTGCAGTGGTCTGAAATGTTTGGTGAGACAGTAACTGCCTGTTGGTGATACAACACACCAATGTTGCATGGTGTTTGAAATCGGAATTTAGGCGCTGAGGATTTAGCTCAGTGGTTAGAGTGCTTGCCTTGCAAGTGCAAGGCCCTGAGTTCGATCCCCAGCACCCCCCCAAAAAAAGAAATTGGGATTTTTCAAAACTTGAGATAGTTATGCTAATTTATCTGAGGTTAGAGAATTTTAAACATTTGTTTTATGATTACTATTTTATAGATTTGATTTCTAATAGATAATGGGAATTTACTGTTACTAACAGATGGTAGAATTTCTTATATTGGCTAATTTTTTGTTGTTGTTTTTGATTTAAAATAGATCAGAGGTTGGATTTATGCAAACTTGGGCCAAATGACAATGATACAGTTAGAGGACAGATTGTAGGTAAGTGCGGAATTTAAAATTATGTGAATTTTGGCCTCATTCAGACTGACCTACATTTTAAGTACCTTTTAAATCAAAATATAACAACTATAGCTTTATTATATTGGCATAAATTAAGTATGAGTCATGTAAGATCTAGGATACAGGTTAATTTAATTTTAAAAAACACTTAATTTAAAAAAGAATAGCAACTCCACGTAAATAATTACTGATGTTAAAAAAAAGAATTAGTGATCTTTCAGAAAGGAATCCTTTCAAAGTATAGCACTAAGATTTTGTAGATGGTATTAAAATTTCCTGAAAATAATCCTCAATTTAGTTTTTGTGTAAGAAGAAAATATATTCTGTTGAACTTTTTGTTTAATATTTAAGGCCTCACAATCTTAGAAATCTGTGCTAATTGAAAAAAGAAAGAGCAGTGGTAGTATAAGACCCAACTAGAAAAGTTGTTAGCTCACTTATATGGCATTCAGTGGAAATAGACTAATTAGACCCTCTTGAATTGACATAGAGGAAAGGACTTGCTATAAAATTTCTGGACACTTAAGAAGTGATAGATTATGACTTGATTATGATGCATAGTGCGGTATGACACAGAAGAAGCCTTCTTTTTTTTGTTTTTGTTTTTGAGACAGGACTTGCTGTGTGGTTCAGGGTGGCTTTGAACACATTATGTAGCCCAGGCAGGCCTTGAATTCACAGCAATCCTCTTGCCTCAGCCTCCCAAGTGCTGGGACTACAGGCATGTGTCACCATGCCTGGCAGGCAGCTCCTTAAAGAAGAAAAATTCAATTGGAATCTTACCACCTTGCAATAGAATAGAATTTAGACTAAGGTGATTGTATGATGAATCTCTCAAAGACCTTTCAG
Source organism: Hystrix cristata (assembly GCA_004026905.1). Taxonomy (NCBI): domain Eukaryota; kingdom Metazoa; phylum Chordata; class Mammalia; order Rodentia; family Hystricidae; genus Hystrix; species Hystrix cristata. The sequence continues at coordinate 119,650 of PVJO010000802.1, read as the reverse complement.
TTCCCAGAGGTACTCTGCATTTCTTACAAGGCCATGGATTTGAGTCATAGTTGGGTAACTGGCAGAATAGCCACTTAAAGCCCTATTTTGGTCATTCCAGGAAAGCATCTGCAGTACAGAATTATTGGTAATTCCTATCATTCATAGATTGAGAAGGGGGTGCACAACATTTTTTAAAAAATCATGGCATGCAGGCATTTTACATGTAATTGTTCCTGTGGTATTTTGATTTGGTATGTTATATAATACTTGCCAACTAATACCTAGGATTAACAAAATAGTTCTATTAGATTTAACTTTTATTTATAAAATAAGAGACTTTATTAGACATTAGAAGTATATTGTATACTACATAAAATACGAATGTTTTAGTTTTAAGTATGTGCGTGTATATAATTTAAAGCTCTTGTGTGAACATGGGACTCCGGATCACTAGTCAGAGATGCTAAACTCAAATGTAGTTTTGTCATTCCAGCAACAAAGTGAATTTAGTTCTTAAGAATTGGGTCTCTGTAAATAATTGTAAACAGATGTACAAAACCTCTTTTTAGAAAATGGAAGAAAATGTATTAAAACACTAAAAAATACCACTTTCTAGTATTTTTATATACATATATTTTTATGATTTTAATTATAGTGGACATAAAATTTTTATTTTGCTTTCACTTATAACCAATTGGTAATTAATGATGAATTATGTAACTTAATCATTGAACTTTTATTTTTGTTGTTATAACATTGAAACTTACAAGAATTTTTGTGCATTTTACTTTATCTTTTTAAAGAATTATTACTTTAAAAAATACTTTTTCCAAATTGAGATGATTGATTCAAGTAATACAAACCCTTCCCTTGTATTTAAAACTGCTACTGAGCTCTTTCTGCCCCTTGTGAAGTTTTTCTTACATTGTTTGCTTTTATAAAATCTAGTTGTAAAGAAAAAAAACAAGAATCTAGTTGTAGACAGAGAACCTAAAGAGTACTCCCAATATGTCACTGTAATCATCCTCAAGTACGCCTTTGCTATGTACTTTTTTTTTTTTTTTTTTTTTTTTTTTTTTTTTTTTTTTTTTTTTTTTTTTTTTTTTTTTTTTTTTTTTTTTTTTTTTTTGCTATGTACTTTTAAAAATGAGATTATATCATGCAGAAGTTTTATAGCCTGTATTAATCTGTCATTATGCCTCTTTTTTTGTCTGTGGAGATATATATAGATATATCTATCTATATATATATATATATATATATTTTTTTTTTTTTGTGCCAGGGATCAAACTCAGGACCTTGTGCTTGGAAGGCAAGCACTGTAACCACGGAGCTAAATCCCCAGCCTGTGGATATATTTTTATAGCCTTTTTAATGTTGTGTGATAGTATATGATGATCATATAATTAATTGCGCCAGCCTTTTGTTTTTGCATATTTAGTTTCTAATATTTAAATACTATGAACAGTGGCTCTGGTAAACATATTCCTACAGTTCATTTTATACATTAGAATTAGGTCATTTAAAAACACCTAAAAATTGCTTGAGTATTTTATAATACAGCATTCTGGAGATATAAACTGAAACCCATGAAATTCTTCACCTTTGAACCTTAATACTATTCCATACAAACCTAATGAGAAAATACAATGTTTCACTATGTTTCTATTTCAGTAAACGGTTCACTTTTTTTCTGTATGAAAACTTTTTTTTTTTTAGAGAGGGGCTTGGTGTGTAAATTCAGGTTGGCCTTGAACTCACTAGGTAGCCCACACTGGCCTTGAACTCACAGTGATCCTTCTGCCTCTGCCTCCCAAGTGCTGGGATTATAGGTGTGCACCATCACACACGGTTTGAAAATTTACTTCTCAAGTACTTTTCCTAAAACATGTTGTTTACATTCATCAAGGTGTGTTACAATGTTCTCGCCTATAAATGAAATTTAATACACAAGAGATCTGTGAACTTTCTGATTTTTCAGATTTTTACAGAGTTATGAGACCCTTCTTCGAATGAAAGGTCCTTAGATGTCATACTTTACCACATATATTTAATGTGGTAATTTAGTAATTCTTTAAGAAGTTAGGGTAGTAGTGGTACAGGCCTGTAATCCTAGCACTCCAGATTTCAACTTCTAGCACCCCACCCCCAGCCTTGGCAGTTTAGTGAGACCCTGTCTCAAAATAAAAAATATAAAAGGACTGGAAATGTAGCTCAGTACAAAGATCTTGGATTCAGTCCCCAGTGCTGGGAGAAAATAAAAGTATACCCAGCTTTGGCAATTTAGCTGTGCCTCTTCTATCTTTTGGGAGAGTGGCAAAAATAGAATTAAGGAGTACTAGAGCAGCAAGAAAGGATTTGAGGGATAATATTTAACCTGACCTCCTCATTATTCAGTTGGGATTGTCAGCTTTAAGTATGTTAAGTGTTTAGTTCAATATTACAGTGCTAATCTAGTTGGCAGAGTCAACTCTAGAGATTGTATTTCCTGCCTCTAAATTTTTTTTTTTTTTTTTTTTTTTTTGGTAGGGTGCTAGAGATCGAACTCAGGGCCTTGCACTTGCTAGGCAAGTGCTCTACCATTTGAGCTACATCCCCAACCCCTGCCTCTGAATTTTTAATGGTGGTCATATACTCTTAAAACTCATGGAATTCAAAGGTTACCCTATTGCCAGAATCCAGTGTATTTTTTTAAAGATAGTGAAATTATCAAAAATTAAAACTTGTGCTCACTTCAGCAGCACATATGCTAAAATTGGAATGATAACAAAAAGATTAGCATGGCCCTTGTACAAGATGACATGCTAATTTGTGAAGCATTCCATATTTTTTTGAGTCATTTATAGGAAAATGGATGAACTTGAGACCATAATGTTAAGTGAAATAGATACACAAGTTTAAATATCGCATGGTTTCTCTTATATGAGAAACCTAAAATATAAATAGGAAAGGAAAAGATAGATGATAGGAATAGAGAGATAAATATGCAAATAGAGGGGCTGAAGAAATGGGGGAGGGGAAGAAGAAAAAAGAATTAAAATGTGTTATGTACTGTACCAACTCCACATGAGGAGTGTAGTAGTCTCATTATGTACTGCAAATAGGTACTAATAAAATTAAAAACTGGAAAAAGAATTAATGTAAACTTTTCAAACTGCTCTGTACGTGAATATACCCTAAATGTGTTAATGCTGCTGCTTGAGTGCAGTAACAGCCTTGAATTGCCCCATTACAAGGGTGAAAGAGCAAGTAGACTTTTGTTCTACGAACAAGATAAATTGTAGAGAACCTAAAATTCTGGTATTAGTCCTAAAGAAAAAAAAAATTATGCAAGAAGAAACTACAGATTTTATTAGACACCAAAAATTCATTCTAAACTATTAAACCAGATTGCTTCTAAAGATAGATATTTTAGATTGTAATGGTTCTCTCTACTTCTGTGACTCTTAGTAATGTTTCTGTTGTTTAATAGTAAGTCTTCAGTCCAGAGACCGAATAGGCACAGGAGGACAAGTTGTGGACTGCAGTCGTTTGTTTGATAATGATTTACCAGATGGGTAAGCTAATATGACTAAAATCATTACAGAAATATATAGATAACATCCTTTAAATAAGAAATAGGTATTTATTATATATTATAGAAATTTGGTGTGATCAATTCTAAAAAGTAACTTGTCAAGTTAGAAGAGTTTTATTATAATAAATTTATAAAACAAACCATGAATTATGTGTGTTAAACTTGAATTTTTTTAAAAGCTTTGACCACCAAAAAGTTTTGACAAACAAATGAAATTTCTTGCCAAATACAACTTTTCTTCAAATACTATCTATTTAGAAGAAAAGCTTTTTTGCTTGGTTAAATTATTCAAAACAGGGCATATATTGTAAGCAGTGGATTTGAAACATTCTCTTTAGAGGGATGGGGAAGAGAATTTGGTTAATTATAATAACATTTATTGAACATGTATGTGTCATATACTACTGTAAGTACTTTGTATACATTGTGTCATTTAGTTCTCATAGGATCTTAGAAGTATATAGCATGTGACTCTGGAATTTGGCCACTTCGGTTCCAATCCTTACTCTTCTGTTTACTGGCTTTATGACATTAATTTATTTAACTTTTGAAGCTTCAGTTTATTTATTGAAAAGAATGGTTGATGAAAGTCCATACACCATAAATTGTTGAGCGGATTTAATTAAATCATTTACATAAAGTACTTTCGTACCATAGCATTTAATAATTACTATCATTTTTGTTGTTGTTATGGTTACTGTCATTCAATTTATAGATTAAGAAACTAGAACTCAGAGTAAAGTGACTTTCCTTAGAGTACGTAGTAAGTGGCATAGCTTGAACACAAACCTAGTTCATGATTCCTAAGGTCTTTTCACTAGTCTCTTTGATAATAATTTCTGACACTTTTCTGGTGTTTTTAACCTTCAAAGTATTTTTAGTTAACTTCAATGAGGTGTAATTTACATGCAGTACAGTCAATACATTTAAAGTGTATAATTGTTTGATTTCGACTTAAATTATTTTTGACATAAAATTTTACACACAAGCTGTGATATCTGCTCATTTTGTTTAAACTTGTAAAAATTGTTATACACAACTCTGTTTATAAATCACCTTAGTTTTTTGATATGTCTGTCAGCTCTTTTATGGATGTGAGGTAGATTCTAGTAGTTTTGAAGGGAGGGTTAGGAAGATATAATCAATATTGAGAGAGTATAGCAATATAAGGATTATTATCCCATATTCGTCCATCTTTTTTTTTTATTATAATTGTTATCATGAGTGCGGGGGGAGCTCATATCTCTGTTTTTTGTTTTTTAATGTCCCCAAAACTCTGCCAGTATATTGGTGGAAATATTAACATTACCATATTTCTGATTATTTGCCTATTTCACTGTATGAATTATAATAGAGAGTTGAGGGAAAAGTGGCATTCTGATTTTAAACAATTAATTTGTGTAGCTTATTGGTCAGCTTTCCCATTGTTGGGACATATTACCTAACACCCATAATTTAAGGAAGGAGAGATTTATTATGGCGCCCAGTTTCAGAGGTTTCAGTGCATGGTCAGCTGGCTCCTAGGCAGATACATCATGATGGGAACATGTGATGGAGGAAAGCTGCTCAGCCCATGTTGGCTGGGAAGCAGAGCGAGTTGGAAAGAGCTGGAGAGAAAGGAGCTTTGGATCAGATCTAGTGCCCAGGACTACACGTCCATGAGCTGCTGCTTCCAAGTAGGCTTTACCTTGTAATAGTCCATTCAGCTATGAACTTATATTGGGTGATCTGTTGATGAGGCTAGTGCCCTCATGATCCAGCCACCGCTCCAGGGTTATCTCAATGTAGTCAAGTTCACAGTAAGATTAACCAGTACAAGTAGGGTAAATACTTTTAAAAGCTTTTCTAGTGAAATTTAAATTTTTTTTTTTTTTTTTTTGGCATGCTGGGGATCAAACTCAGGTCCTTGCACTTGATAGGCAAATGTTCTACCACTGAGCTAAATCCCCAACTCCATGAAATTTAGTTTTAAAAGAATCATAGATGGTTTTTATTTTTAAACACCTGGAATCCAGTCCTTAGTCTTCTCTGTACTACCTTGAAAAATCTAATTAATTTTATGAGTAAATACATTTTTAATAGAGACATTTTTAGAAAATTATGGAGAAATTAGTAAAATTTTAATGCTTTTGACTTTACTGTAAACTTGGAGTTTGGCCGATGGAAAATATTTGTCACATCTTAGTGTAGAAATTTCAGAAACTCAGAAGTCCATAAAATGTGCAGTTCTGAAATAAGTTGAAAAAAACCCTATTTGGCCTTCCTGATTTGAGCAGCAGATACCTTCTTGGCTTAGTGATTACACTGAAAACATTTCATGTCCCCGCTTCCTATTAATACCCATTAAAGCCCTACCTCTCCATGTTTTTATGTAAGCTGGGAAGAACGGAGAACTGCCTCTGGAAGAATCCAGTATCTAAACCACATAACAAGAACTACACAATGGGAACGCCCAACAAGGTAAGAACATACAGTATTTCCCATGGTCTGTGCTAGTCACCTTCTTGAAGTTCCCATGTATCTCTCAGCTTTTCCAGAGTTTTTCCCCTTGGTTTACACTACTATTGATTATTAGGTGCTATTATTATTTTTATTTTAATTCTTTTTAATTAATTAATTAGAGACAGGGTCTCACTATGACACCATGCCTGGCTACATGCTAAAACTATTTTTAAAAGTTATTGTGGCTGGGGGTGGTGGCGCATACCTGTAATCCCAGTAGGCGCACACCTGTAATCCCAGTAGTTGGGAGGCTGAGGCAGGAGGATCATTGAGCTCAAGGCCAGCCTGGACTACATAGTGAGACTCTATTTTAAAAAACAAACAAAAAGTTATTGTGAACAAAGATTGGTATGTGTCTAGTATAAACTGCCAAGGATTTTATTGAAGTTGAACAACTCATTTTTATTGTATCTGAACCTGAGTGAATGTACACTTGTGTCAGTATTTAAATGGAGCCCAGTTCCTTCCATCTCATTTCAGTGATAAAATTAACTTTAATTTCCACATGTATACAATGTTGATTTTTATAAATGTTTAAAGTGAGTTCTTTATGATTATTTTCTTTTGGAAGACCTACAATACACTGGAAATTTCCTTCATGATATAAACTAGTATCTCTCCTTTATTCATTCAGTAAATGTTACTTGAGCTATTTGTCCATATGTGTCAAGCACTAGGCAATAGGAATATTTTTAGTAGTGAATAAACCAGGCAGACTACCTTCTTTCAATACATATTCTGGTGGGGGGAAGATGGCTAAAAGGAAATAAAGAGGAAAAATACAGAAATAAATTCTGTACTGAGAAACTAAGTGAACAGGTGCTCTTTGACTTAATGATTGGGGTTATGTCTAATAAATCATTGTAAATTTAAAATACTGTAAGTCAATTCATTTAATATGCTTAGTATAAACATGGCTTAGCAACGTTATTATCATTTCTTACCTTCATGATCACATGGCTTATTGGGAAGTGCAACTTGTTGCCATTGCCCAGCATTTTGAGAGCATCTATGTGTATCATGTGCTAGTCTGAAAAGCAATATAAATTTGAAGTACAATTGCTATCGAATGCTTATGGCTTTTGCATTACTGTTAAGTTGAAAAACCTTTTTCTATTTATGTGTGTACGTATGTATTTATTTATTTGTGGTACTGGGAATTGACCCCAAGACCTTCACACTGAGCTAGTCTCCCCAGTTAATCTCAGCCCTTTTTATTTTTTATTTTGAGACAGGATTTTGCTAAGTTCCCAAATTGCTCGAATTTGAGATCTACCTGCCTCAGTCTCCAAGAGTGCTGGGATTGCAGGAATGTGCTGCCATCACTGGCAAAGTAAAAAAAAATCTTAAATGGAACCATTATGAGTTAGAGAACCTTTGCACTGTCAAATGACTAGGGAACTTCTATAGATTGGATGGACCTCTGAGGAGGCCTTGTTTAAGTGTAAACTATCATTTGAATAACGAAAAAGAGCTAGGACTAGGGAGAATAAAAAGAAAAGAGTATTCTGTGGAAAGAAGAGGTACTGTTCTCAAGGACTAAAGGTAAACTGACTTTTAGAAGTTCAAGAAACAGGAAGAATATCAGTGTGGCAGAAGTCAATTCATAAGAAATCAGGTCCAAGAGGTAGGGTGTATCAAGGTTGAGTTACGCTTTGTAAACCAGTACTCAAATTACAAATACATTTAGATTTTATATGAAATATAATTAAAATCATCAGACACAGTGGCTCACACCTGTACTCCCAGCTACTTGGAAGGCTGAGGCAGGAGGATCATATATTCTGGTCCACCGTGGACAACTAGTGAGACCTTGTCTTAGAATAAACTAAAAAGGGCTTAGTGGTATGTAGCTTAGTGGTAGAACACTTGGTTAGCATGCATAAGGCTCTAGGTTCAGTTCCCAGTACCACCGAAACCAAAACAACAAACACCTGTCTCTATATCTATAACTAAAATAGAAGTCATTTAAATACATAAGTGATATACTTAAGACTTTCTTTGGTGCCTAGAAACTGCAGGCTTGCTTTTCCAGAGTTCTTGAAATCATTATATTTGTATTAGTCAGTCCATTTTCTTATGTGATAAGTGATTATTACTGTAGTATGTATTACCTAGTGAACTCTGTTTCTGGTATTGAAATTGATAACTTTTTTCCTTATTGCTTTTCAATAGACCGGCATCTGAATATTCTAGTCCCGGCAGACCTCTTAGCTGCTTTGTTGATGAGAACACTCCAATTAGTGGAACAAATGGTGCAACATGTGGACAGTCGTCAGATCCCAGACTGGCAGAGAGGAGAGTCAGGTCACAACGACATAGAAATTACATGAGCAGGACACATTTACATACTCCTCCAGACCTACCAGAAGGCTATGGTATGATAACTAGGGAAAATAGAGCATAATTTACTAATTTTAGCTTGCCAAGAAAGGCAGAACATCAATTTGAAAAAGGTTTTTAATCTGGGTTTAAGGATTCTGTCTGAAAAGAGTAAATATAAAACTTCCTGTTATGGTTTGTATCTAGATGTCTCTCCAAAACCTCATGTGCTCACAACATGGGGCTTTGTGGAGCTGACTGGATCTAGGTGTGTGATACTGGGATTAAGGATGTGTGACACTATATTAGTTCCCTGATTGGTTTAGCTTAGTTCTGGGTGTGGGTAATGGGAAGGCCCACCCTGGGTGTGGGTGGCACTGCCCAAAAGTCTTCTAGCCTGCATGAGATAAAAGAGAAAGGCAGGCTCGCTGCTTTGCTGCTTGCTGCTGCTGCCTCCTGCCTGCTCTGCCATGAACTGTTTCTCCTCTGTGAAGTCCCTCTGCCACGCCACCTTGCCTAGGAGCCCGCCAAGTGTGGACTGAAACCTCTACAAACTCTGAGCTGAAATAATCCTTTTCTCCTTTAATTTGTGGGTGTCGGGTATTTTGTCCTAGCAATGAAAAAGTAAATAAGACACCTCCCAAATTTGAAGTCTTTGAGGTGGTAGAAGACTAAATGACCAACAGCTCACGATTGCATTAGTCATTAACTGCAGCTTTCCTTCTCTTTTAAAATGAAATATGTTGGGCCAGGTGTGGTGGTGCATGCCTGTAATCCCAGCACTTGGGAGGCTGAGGCAGGAGGATTGCCATGAGTTCGAGGCCAGCCTGGACTACATAGTAAGTTCAAGGCCAGCCTTAACTACACATTGAGATCCTGTCCCAAAAACAAAAAGACAAAACCAGAAAAAAACTCTTATAAAGGTATTTTGAGAAATATGAAATGAAGTAAGACTACTTTGCGAATAGGAATGGCCTAAAAATAAGGTAATACTAGTATAGATAAGAGTAATCGAAGTCAGACCTACAGTGTAGTTTTCAAATCAAATGTATTTAGAAATCATTTCAAAAATCATTTTGATGGTATTTATTACATTTGTATTGTCTGTAATTTTGGATTATCTGAGTGACTGGATTATCATAAATAATTTAGTTACTTCTGTGTTTGTATAATGTAATTGTAATCTTAAATAATTTCCTGGAAATGTAGAATTTCATGTGAAAGATGGCATGAATCTTCTCATTGAGTATAGAACTTTCTAAATCCCGATTTGTGAATGCTCACATATTATGAACTTGACTGTCCACTCCTTGTTTGCTAAATTTGACTAAGTTACTTACATCCTTGCCCTCTTACGTTGACTTCAGATGAAACTGTTTTTGGCTAATGGTGACACCTAATGACCAACATTAGGAATTGCTTGATTTAAATTTTATATTTTTACTTAGAATATTTTTAAAAACTAATCATGCAGATGAATGATTCTAATTTTATTTTAAAACATTTTTTAGCTCTTTAATTTGAAAATAGTTTGTCCACTGGTTAGAATGTGAGACAGACAAACCTTGATTCCCATCCTGGCTTTGGCATGTTACACTGAGCATATTATTTAGCCTCATTTTTTAAAGTTTTTCTTTTTTTTTTTTAAACAGTGCTAGAGATTGAACCCAGGGCCTTGCACATGCAAGGCAAGTGCTCTACTACGGAGCTACATCCCCAACCCTTGTCTTCTATAAAATGAAAGAGATAGTAGTGCCACCTGTGTAGGTTGGTTACAAGACGGAAGTGACACAAATCTCTTAAGAAGTACCTGACACTGTCTGGCATAGAAAATTCTCGGTAAAATTTAGCTGCTTCATTATCCATGTTCAGACCTTAAAGTATCTACTGCTTTTTCTCTTTGATATTATAAGGCAAACTGTTTAGTGGTTATACTTACATGTATTTGTGCGATTTGTAGTTTAAAAAATTTCGTACAGCTAAAACACAGGAGTGAAGTAGATTATCAGATTTTTGCAGCTCTCACCTGTAATTGATTTGAAACATTTTATGTTTATAATTTTTAAAAGTTTACTCTGGTTTCTCTTCAAATCGTATAATTTTTAAAAGTTTGAAGTTTAATTTATTCACTTTATTATGGGGTCTATAAGCAAATGAAGCTTATATTAAAATATTAAATCTGGCTCAGTGGCACGAGGCCTTAAATTCAATCCCCAGTACCCACCCCCAAAATACTAGCAGTAGTTTTATTGTCTTATATATTAAAATTTCTTACTAGATTTTGTATGAAAACTGGTTCTGTTGCTTAAGGAAACAAAGACTGAAAAACACTACTGAAGAAACTGTTACAATTCTTGCTGTTCACCCTGGCATCCCTGCTCTCCTTCTCAAGGGTTTTGTCTCACTTCACCTTTGACTTTTTTCCCCCCAATGTGAACTCTTGATCTTCAGCCCTCTTCTCTCCAGTTTGGTTATTTTTCCATCTTTACCTGTTTATGGTTATATAGTGTGTTCCTTGTATCCCTTGTAGCCCATCTTTTTTTGTAGCTGTTTGAGCTCAAAAGTTGCCTTAAAAGATATCTGTCGAGAAAAGAGGAGACAAGTTTTAGTGTAAAACTGGTGTAATTAAAGAGCACTTTCCATTTCCAAACCCTTTTAAAGTTTCTGAGTCTCCCCAGAGTTGGCTGGCCTCCTCTTCTGAGCCTTTCTTTGGTCCCTTCAGGCTCCGTGTTGAAGATGAGTAAGAGATCATTTCTTTTGTCTTTTTAATTATTGGTATTGTGACAATTTTGTTTTCTATTTTTCCATTGCAACATGTTTAGTGTTTGGGCACATTATTAGATTAGCTTTTAGATAGCTGACCTGTAATCCTCATCACCATTTATGAAATTGTTTCCATAGGACAGAAGAAATGATTTGTGAAGTCACTTTTTGTAATAGATTGGTAATTTGGAGATTATCTCTGTTAGTGTATCATCCTATTGTGTGTAACTTTCTTTGATTTAGACATTCTGAATTTGGTTTTAATACTAGTTTTCTTTATTTTACAGAACAGAGGACAACGCAACAAGGTCAGGTGTATTTCTTACATACTCAGACAGGTGTGAGCACATGGCATGATCCCAGAGTACCTAGGTAAGAACATACTTTTTTTAAGTACTCTTCATACCATGAATATCCATTTTACCCAAGATTTATTTTTTTATGTGTGTTCTTTATCTACTTTAATATATTCTACAATTTTAGAAATTAAAAAAAATTACTTGAAAACAAAAAATTGTACAATGTACACCAGTGATGGCAAATCTTTTAGAGATTTCACTGATAGAAACAGCCTACTGTGGCATGCATACTGTAGGTTCGCCACCACTGGTATATACCAGTGTGCCTCAAACTAGTTGAGCTTGCAAGAGCAGGCTCATAAAACACTAAGCCAGGGTTGGGGATTTAACTCAAGAAGGCCCCGAGTTCGATCCCCAGCACTACCCCCCAGCCCTCCAAAAAATCAGCCGCACATCTAACCTTTAAGTCTTATGTTCTTTTCCTGTATCATTTGACTAATGGAAGAAGGAAAAAGAGACTGGATTATGATAACACATCTCAGGAGATTTTTCCAATTCAAATTAGAAGGACTTCGTTTTTCAAATCTCTTCTAAAGGCTAATATTAATGCGATACAAATCAGAATGTCTAATATAATTAACAATAAGCCAAGGCAATTTTGTTACCTAAATTAACCTACCTGTTATAGGCTAAGAATGAACTAAGAGAAACTAGTAGTATAAATGAAACAAATTAGCATATATTTAAATATTTTTGAAAGGCTCTTTCTGATTGAAATTTCATTTTAAGGTTTAGTAAGTCTTATGTACTTCTCTGCAGTGCCGCTCCAGTCCCTGTACCACCACTAGTCTCCAGCCCCCTAACTGATCCCCCTTTAAAAAAAATGGGTTTTTTTTTAGAAGTTTAAAAATTAAACTGGGGAAAACATACCCTTTACGAAGGGAGATTGACCAGGTGTGGTGGCACACACCTGTAATCCTAGCACTTGGGAAGTTGAGGCAGGAGGATCCCTGAAAGTTCAAGGCTGGCCTGAGCTCCATACGAGTGAGTTCACTGCCAGCCTGAATTACATAGCAAGACCCTGTCTCAAAATAAAGGGTGGGGGGATTGATATTCTTATTTCGGGTTAGGCTTTTTAAAAAAAGTATTTAAATTTTTTCACCTTATGTACATGTATTCAATTTTTTTTTTGTATTCAGTGTTCTTTTTGTGGGAGATGCTGGGGATTGAACTCGGGGCCTTGTGCTTGCTAGGCAAGCACTCTACCACTGAGCTAAGTCCCCAACCCCTGTATTCAGTGTTCTTTTATGTGTTTCTTAATAGAGTTTTTTTGTAGGAAAGAAACAGTTCAATTTAATTCAATTTCATTTAAATACCAAAACTTGCCAGGTATGGTGGCATATGCTTATAATCCCAGGACTCAGGAGGCTGAGGCAGGAAGATCACTGAGTTTGAGGCCTGCCTGAACCACATAGCAAAACTGTGTCTCAAAAAAAACTAAAAAAAGTAACAAGAACCAAAACAAAAACTCATACATTTGAACTATAGGTATTGCATTTACTAACCAAAGTGGCAGTTATCTTTTAACTTCAAGATGGAATGGCACACAAGTCAATTTAGTGATGTAACATAATTTTTGATACTTTTTAGTATCAAATGAGTTTTTCATATACTACTTAGCTTCTTTGAGTTATTTTCGAAAGAACAAGATGCAAACTACTAACTAGTACAGTTGAAGTTACAGTAAAGCTTGAATTCTAAGTTAAATTTTAAATGAACTTTTTGTATGCACATGTATCTTTTTTGAATGTGGATATTTTATATATCAAACACCACACTTTCATCTAAAACGAACAGTCCATGGAGGGTCAAGATATTTTTCTTCCTAAATGTTAGGAAGGTAACTGTATCAAAAACAGGTATGACTAGCTGATCTTGGGTTGTTTTGATACTCTGTATTCATTTATTTAAAAAAAAAACTATTACAGTGGAAATATTTTACTTTGTTATAGAGGTTATTAGAATCTTTTGAGGGCAGTAGCCAAAGAAATATGCTATCACTGATAACTGAGTGATGGCTGCTATTTCTGTGTCTTGAACAGAAAAAGATACTAGTTTCTATGGAGTAGTGGAGAGGGAATTTTGTATTTATTAAACTCACTCAAAAAAAACTAAGGGCCTAACTTTTAGAGATCAGTTTTGTTAAATTATGAGAAGTTTTATAGATTCTGTTTACCAAATTGAAGATAAAAAACCTCTTTAAAATGGTTTAAAGTCTTTTGCAGGAGATGTATAGAAAAATGATTTTTAAAAACTAAATGATTTGCAGTAGTGAGAAAGTCGACATTAACTGTTGAAAGAATAGAATGTAAGCTGGCAACAGGAGTTGAAGCTGAGATTGGTTTCAGCACTGCTGTTGGTAATATGCCTTTATTCCTAAGGAAAAATGTGAATTTTTCATCAATGAGTGAGGGGTTTGTTTTTATAAAGGTAAAATATTTTATGTTGAAACTGAGCGTGGTGGTACACGCCTGCAATCCCAGCTACTTGGGAAGTTGAGGCGGAGGATTGCAAGTTTGAGGCCAGCCTGGCAATTTAGCGAGACCTCGTCTCAAAATTAAGGAAGAAATGAACTGGGCGTGGTGGCACACACTTGTAGTCCCAGTACTTGAGAGGCTAAAGCAGGAGGATTACCGAGTTCAAGGCCAGCCTGAACTACAAAATGAGATCCTGTCTTTGAAAAAAAAAAAAAAAATCACTAATCAAAGGCATTTATAAAATGGTACAAATCAAACATTTTACAGTAACTTTAAAGATATATCCAGTATGTTTAGATTTATCTAAGAAATCTCATTTCATGATAGTTTGCATTTTTGTTTAAAACAATGAATAATGCCTTTGTTATTCTATTGCATACTGACTAGCCTTGAAATACAGATTTGCATAACTTTTTATGGCTTAACAATGTTCCATTTTTCTTTAATCTGTTCCCATTTGGCCATAAAAATTATTTCCAGTGTTTTGTTCTTTTAAGTGCTTTAAAGATCTCATGGATGCTCATAGTTATAAAATTTGAAATAAAAAAATAAAATTCTGCATTCTATCAATAGGATTATTCTTCGTTTTTGTTTTCAGACAGGGTATTTCTATGCAGTTCTTGATGGCCTTAAACTTGCTTTGTAGCCCAGGCTGGCCTCGAACTCACGTCAGTCTTCCTACCTCAGCCTCCCGAATGCTGGGATTATGGGCATGTGCCACAATGCTTGACAAATCATTCATTCTTTGATTTCAGTCATTGTTTTTTACTTCCAGAAGTTCCATTTAAGAAAATCTGCCTGTTGAATTGTAATCTTTCATTGATAATTTATCTTTGTGATTATACCTTTTTATTTTTTTAAATATTACGTATCATAGCTGTTCTCTCATTTGGTCTTTAACAGTATTTGGGGATCTGATTCTGTGGCTTACTATTTCACTGACTGTCACAGTAATCTTCCTTTCTGAAGTCTTTGGTGATCTTAGATTGTGGGTTTATTATTTGATCTTCATTAGTTGAGGTTCTCTGGACCTAAAGTGGGAATTTAGGAAGTTTTCCTGGAATTGCTTCATCCCTCCCATTGACTTCTCAGCTCAGTGAGGAAGTTCTGGGTTTTCTTTCCAAAGAAAGGAAGTTCAAGGTTTCTAACCTTGCTGCTGCGCTGGCCTGACCCTCTCCCCACTTGCTGCTGAGGTACCAGCTCCAGCTGTTTATTGTTGTTGTTACTGCTCTTCCTCCTCTTCCTCTTTGTCCTCTTCTTCCTCTTCACTGTGACTTCTAAGAAGAGGTTATGTAAAGAAAAATGTCTGGTTTAGCTTTTAAAACATTATTTTGAAAAATCAGATGTGCAGCTTTCTTCCTCCTGTTCTCCTCTGCTTCCTCCTCCTCTTCCTTTTGAATAAAAAAAACACAAAAGGCAACAGTTTTACTGTCTAGGTGCTTGGTTTGCTTGATCAGTTTCATAACATCATTTCCTCAGTTTCTAGGTGGTCTCAGAAGTGTAAAGTGTTCAGGTAGGGCTGGAAACAACCTGAATGTATTTTGTCATTCTGTGCAGCTTCAGCAGGGTCACTGAAGGCAGTGGATGATAACAGCAACTTGAACACTTTGAATTCTTCACTCTGGAATATTTTGTTCTAACAGTGTTGAGAATAAAAAATTTGCAGTTTGCTGCTGGTTAATGAACAATCAAAAGGAAGCAGTACGTAGGGAAAGGTAGGGGCGGGGGCAAGGCAAGGGCAAGCTTCCATACCCACTTTGCCCCTCCCCCATTACCTCAGCGTTCTCAATAACTTGGAAGCGTTTTTCATTCTTCAGGGTTTTGTAAATCTGTGTCTGTATGTAATAGTACTTCATTTGTAATGTGATAACAGGTTTTGCTTCATTAAATTTCTTTTTAATTGTGGCAAGTAATTCATAGAGCATTCCTTCGTTAGGTGTTTTTTGTTTACTTGTTTGTTTTTGAGATAAGGTTTTATAAACTGTGCAGGGTGGGCTTGAATTTGGGATCATCTGTCTCAGCCTCCCATAGTGCTGGGACTACAGGTGTGCACCATCAAGCCTCACCTTCCTTAGTTGCCTTAAACAGGTTCTTCATTTACTAACTTTAGTATTTCAAAAGTCAAAATGAGGAAGTTATTCTTTAAAAAATATTTTGTGATTGTTTTTAGGATCATAATTTAGTAACATTTTCAATTTTGCTTTGTTGGAAAGCTTAGAATTACTCATGGAAAGTACATTTGTTTACACAGATTTTTATGATGTAGTAAAGAAATAACTGAAGGACAGTTTTAGAAAACACTTAATTTCTTGTATCACTAACTTATAACAATATTTTCTGTCAAACAAATACCGAAGTATAGTTTATGTTGGCTAATGTCATGATTCCTTGTGTATTAATTTAAAATCTGTATTACATTAAAACCCAGGAACTAACTTACCAAAAATGTAGGCTGTGTGCTAAGTTCTTCTGAGCCATTTATGGATCGGGTTTTGAATATTTGAGTTTGTTAAACCATTGGGAATTAAAGATTCCAGCTAAACATCTCAAGTTTCTGAAACAATACATTTTCTCAGACTTCATGGAATTGCTCTATGTCATTTACACTTGCTTGGCTCAGCAGGCCCAGCAGTGAGGTATTTTTTATTTTATATTTGTTTTTGCAGGGATCTTAGCAACATCAATTGTGAAGAGCTTGGTCCTTTGCCTCCTGGATGGGAGATCCGTAATACTGCAACAGGCAGAGTTTATTTCGTTGACCATAACAACAGAACAACACAATTTACAGATCCTCGGCTCTCTGCTAACTTGCATTTAGTTTTAAAGTAAGTTTTTACAACAGTCCATGTTAAAATGTAGTCTGAACAAGAGGAAATTTGATAGATGCTTTTGTAGTAAATGTGAAGGAATATCTGCTGTATTCAATTTATAATTTACTTTTATTGATCAGATTTTATTTACGAGCTATGGCAAATGTTACTCCGACCTGATTATTTTAATTCTGTGCTTGAATAGGAACCAGTCCTGAAATGTTAGAAAAATGATATGTAATAAGAATGCTCAAATAAAAGGGACTTCTACAGGGGCGGGCAGTAGCTTGACAGGAGAAGTTCAGGCTAATTTGGTGTTGCCATTACAATATATCTAGTGCTAGTCTCTGACATTTCAGTAGCACTTACTGTATGAAAAGTGTTCTTATTATTTTATAGATATTAGAAATTTCATCCTCAGAAAAAACAATGTGATGTAATTCCTGCCATTTTACAGAGAAGGAAACTGTATAGCAATTGACCTTCTGTAGTCAGTAAGTGGCCCCATCTTGATTCATACCCAGACTCGCTGGCTTTAATCTGCTGTTGGCTGCTGTACTGAGCATTGTTTATTATTTGTATCTTTTACTTTTCTTTCCTCTCTAGATGCCTAGTTTTTTACTGACTTCATTAGTTACTGGTATTGCCTTCTAGGAAGGGAAGGGAGAAGGAAAAAAGAGACAGGAAACTTCATTACCAAGCAAAGTGGCAGAATGTCTTTTTTCAACAGTTCGGGCAAAAAAACTTTAACAGTGAGGTAGCAACAAGGTTCTTGGCCTTGGAATCTGGAAAGTCAGGGCTGGTGTAGCTTAGTGGTAGAGGACTTGCCTAGAACGGGCAAGGCTGTGGGTTTGATACCTGCACCACAAAAACAAACAAACAAAAAACTGGAGAGCAAGGTTCTGTGCAATTTCAGAGCACCTCATGCTAGCAGGTCTCAGTAAATGGCATTACTTGCTCTGCCTTCCTCAGTCATTCACATAAGTACTCAAAAGTGAACTGCCTCTAATGTACATTAAAATATTAAAACAGTTTTGTAATGTATTTTAAGATGACTGGCAAATATCCTTATTAACATTTTTGGAATTAGGTTAAGTAGAGGAAAAAACAGTTAAATGAGAAATGGCTACCAGTTGTTTCAAATAACAGAAGAAAGCATTTAAAATGCTTCACTTTGGTTTCTTCTTTGAAATAGGTATAGTTATCCTGGCAGTCTCATTGTGTCACTAGATCTTGCTTTATTGTGAATGGAAGATTCTAAAAACTTGGTTACAAATGAAATTTACAAGTATTTGAAAGTCTTCCAAAGAGAAAGCACTTGAAGAAATGCAGAGAAGTGTGGTCTGTTTCTGTGCATTAGGACGCAGAGCTGAGGTAGCAATATAAGTATAGTCCACTATTTACCTTTTG
This sequence comes from Hystrix cristata, assembly GCA_004026905.1. Classification (NCBI taxonomy): domain Eukaryota; kingdom Metazoa; phylum Chordata; class Mammalia; order Rodentia; family Hystricidae; genus Hystrix; species Hystrix cristata. The sequence continues at coordinate 101,448 of PVJO010000802.1, read as the reverse complement.
GGTAACACTGCTCTGGGCTACTTGCCTAGTGGCAGAATTGCAGCATCATAAAATATTTTTATCTTCAACCTTAATATACAAGGACAACTTTTCTAAAGTAACTATCATTTTAGTCTTCTGTCAGCAGTATGTGCGTTCCTGTTAGACTAGAACCTTGCCAGTACTTGGTATTATTGGACTTTAAAATGTTTTTCCAGTCTGATGCTGTTTTTAATGGTATCTTGTGACTTGTATCAAATGGTAACTTGACTTTCTTTAATTATTAATATGGTTGAATACCTTTTCATGGGTTGTTGAGTATTTGGACTTAGGCCTTTTGACCATTATCTATTGAAATTGAAGACTTTTTCATTGGCCTGTTGACCAGTTGTATCAACTCTTATGAATTGTTTATGTCCTTTACTCACTTTCCTGATATAGTCTTCATTTAAATTTTGAACTGTAATCAATTTTAAATATGTCTGTTGTTTTGTCCTTTATAGTAAAATCCAATCCATCATACCCATTCTGGCTGGGTATGATGGGGCACACCTGTAAGCCCAGCATTTGGGAGGCTGAGGCAGGAGGATTGCCTTGAGTTTGAGGCCATCCTGAACTATAGGAAGATCCTGTCTCAAAAAAAAAAGAAACCCAAGAACAAAAACCAAAATACTACAAAAAACTCCCCAAACTCCATACAACAGCACCAACCAAAAAAAAAAAACAAAAAAACAAAAAAACAAACAAACCCAAATCTAATCCATCTGGACTTTCATTTATGAATTTAAGTGGCATATAGAGGCAACTAACTGGGGTTTAGGGAGATGTTAAGGTGATAAGATGTTGAGGCTCTCTACTGAAAGGTATTGATTGATTGATTGATTGATTGATTTGGATGCTGGGGCTCAAACTCAGGGCCTTGCACTTGATAGGCAAGCGCTCTATCACTTGAGGTAAATCCCCCACCCCTTGTTTTTCTGTCAAAATTATTTGTTACCTTCCTGTTTCCCACACTAGACTGAATTACTCAAGAGAACCCATATCCTGTAGTTTTCCTTCCTTACAGCTTGCTTCAACACACATGCCACAAGTTTGCCACCACTGGTCCATAACAAATCCAAGTACTTGGCAAATGAGTCACTGTAATCAAGAGCCAGACTGGCTCTTTCCAAGGCCAAGTAATTAGCTCTAAGAGGTGGTTGTACTTTATCTCCTCCCTTCAAGATCATTTATTTAGATAATAGAAGTTTGGCTTGATGTTGTCAATGGAACAGTTCAGTAGAACAGTTATATGTCTTATTTGAACTAAGGAATTCAATTAAATAACTGAATCAAAGTTAATGTTCCAAAGGAAGAACTACAGATGGGATGATTAGAAACGCTTGTTACCTTTTTTGTTTGTTGCAGTAAATAACAGGAAGTAATTTGAAGAACACTAGACTGCTCTTCTTAGGGTTATTTTTCAATTCTGTTTACTAGTTTGTATTAATATGGGCAGTACTTCCCTTAACTTCAAGTTTTTTGGACATTCTTAGTAGACAGTTTTCATTTGAAAATATATTTTAGTATTGAAGTACTATTTTGTTCCTCTCAAATAGTTTTGCATTGTAAATTATTGTGCTGTGAAAAGCTCGAGTATTTGTATACATGGGGTTTTTGTTTTTTTAAAGGATTTCAGAACTTCTACTGTCAGCATCATTAGTAAAGTCTCTAGCCTGATAAATCTTGTCTGAGGTTTAATATTCACATTAGGCAAAATAGGTAAAAATTATTCACAGCATTAGGGTTTCTATCAAAAATTAAATTAGAAGTGATAAAGGAGTAGTTTTTATTCAGATGCATAATGTAAAGCCTAATTTATATGTGAAAGTGAATTCATTACATTGAAGCACAAGAATTTTAACCTCAAATTGCAGTTTTATTTTATTTTATTTTTTTGGGTTCTGAGAATTGAACTCAGGACATTGCACTTGCCAGGCAAGCACTCTAACCACTGAGCTAAATCTCCAGCCCTCAAATTGCAATTTTAAGAAAGATATTCATAAGACACTAATTTTAAAATTTAACTGTTGGTGTCTTGATCTTTATATATCTCAGGATATGTGGAATAGAAAAGTCTTTATTTCGCTTAATGTTTTATTTCTGTTGATTTAAAGACGATTCTTTTTTTTTTGTTTTTTAAATGGTGTTGGGGATCAAACTCAGGGCTTTGTGTTCACCCCTGAGCTAAATCCCCAGCCTCTGTTGCTTTAAGATTTGGAATGTGTTTTAATTGAGTGTTTTAAGAAGTTTGGAATCTATATCTATGAGCTATCAAATATATTGTTATCTAATATAGTTTGTATTGTATATTTTTCCCCACTGTGGATTTTTTTTTTTCAAAAATGTTAGTAGAATACAGCAGTTGTTATTATCAGGCCAGTTATGAATTGATGAAATTAGTCTAACCCTTAAGTCTTAAATTTTAGGGAGCTATGATACATGGATTATATTATTAAAACCTTTACAAATTAGATTGCTTTGCTTTTTAGTTTTTTGTTGTTCCAGCATTTAGGAAATGAGGAAAATGCTGATTTACAGTCTCATATAGATGGTGTTTGTCGGAGTCAGAAAAACAGTGTGGTGGGCAAGTTACATTTTAGAGAGAAATCTTATACTTAAGAAGTGGTAATTAATTTTTTCTTGTTGTTTCACTGCTGGGCATTGGACCCAGGGCCTTGGACATGCTAGGCAAGCACTCTACCTGTGATCTACATCCCCAGCACAGGAATTAATACTTGAGAGGAAGTAACAAGAGAATTACCTCTAAGAGAAATATATAATAGGCCTATTAAATCTAAAATGTAAATAAGGGCATCTTGTTTGATTGAAATATTTTGTTATGCAGATACTTTAATCTTCTTCAGCCTTTGCCTTCTGAATCCCTCTTGCAGTACTGTTATTTTTCCTCTCACAGGGCTAGCTATTTATTTATTTATTTATTTATTTTGGGTGCTGGGGCTCAAACTTGGGGCCTTGTGCTTTCTAGGCAAGTGCTGTACTGCAGAGCTAAATCCCCAACCCCCAGAGCATTATTTTTGATGATCTGAAGATTGTGCTGTTCTTTTGAGGCCTCAACATACAGTCTTCCAGTGATAGGGCACAGCGTTGTTAAACTATTGCAAAACCTCATTAGGGTTCAATAAATAATGTGGCCAAGGGAACATACTCTCTTAAATAATTTGTAGTTTGTTTTTTGTTTCAGTTGCTTGAAAAACATACTTTATAGGTTTTTAAAAAATCTAATAACTCTATTAGTAGAAGTTAAAATAATTATTTACTCTGTTTATCATGCTCTGAGTGCTGGTTAAATGCTATTCATAGCACCTGCATTTCAATCCTAGGCTATCTCCCTCTCACCAGTAAGAAAAATGGAGCATCAGATAGTTACATAATTTGTCCAGAGCTGAGATTCAAACCCAGCCGGTCTAACTGTAGAAAGTCTTTTTTATCTCTCTCTTCTTGTTTATATCCTTTTAACCTTAGTTGCCCTTCTTTTGACTGGCAGTGCCTGAAAATGTTCTACCTTATATCCTTAAAGGATATTTAAAAAAAAATAAAAGATGACTGTGGGCAAGGACTTTGCAATTAGTCTTTTCTGTAACTTATTTCAGTGAATCATTTGATTCCTTTGTAACACTCTGGACATTGTCAGCAGCCTTAGAGGAGAACAGATTGGCACCCTCACTGTTTCCTGGGCCAGGGCTGACATTAAGTTCTTACGTAACACACACACACACATAGACACACACACACACAGACACACACAGACACACACACACACACACACACACACACCCCCATGACCTAGCATAGCTGAAGAGACAGGCTGCTTTAATGGGTAGTTGGATTTTTTTCCTTTCGTGTGCATCGGACATAATACTTTCAGAATGGCTGAAATCTGGATTTTTTGATGTTTCAGTTTTATCCTTCTAATTTCTTTTTTCCTTTCTTTTTCATTTAAATAATGGTAGCAAAGATTTATTAAACACAGGAAAAGAAACAGGCTCTGCAGAACGAATGTGGGCAAAGTAGAATTAGGAAAGGAAGTACACTCTACAGGGTGAGGGTGGCTACCAGGCGAGAGAGAACACAGTGCACAGTGGCCTGTCCTTCAGGTTTAAGCCTTTTCCATTTGCAGGGTTCTTTTTTTTTTTTTTTCCCTCTCCTGGTTTTTTGGTTTTTTTTTTTTTTTTTTTTTTAAGATAGGGCCTCATTATGTAGTTCAGGTTGACCTTGAATTCACTATGTATTAGTTCAGATTGACCTTGAACTCACTATGTATTCCAGGCTGGCCTCTAGCTCACAGTGATCCTCCTCACTCAGCCTCCCGAGTGCTGGGATCACAGGCATGCACTGCTACACCCAGCATCCATTTGCAGGTCTTACACAGTCTTTCTTTCATACAAGGCTTTGTGAATGAACTGGGTGTCCCCTGGATTTTTTTAAAAATTGGCTGTACTGAAAGTAACTATTTAAATTATACAGTTTAATTTTGACATACACCCAAGAAACCATCACCACAGTGATGAAAATGAACATACCCATCACCCCAGAAGATTCCTAATGTTCCTTTGTAATTTCTCCTCTAATCCTTTGCTGTACACTCACTTTCCTGTGGGTGAAACAAAATACTTTGCACCTGCAGCTTAAAGGAGAAGGGGCTTATTTGGCTCACAGTTTCCAGGGATCCAGTCCATCAGCTGGCTCCAAGGCAGAACTGGCACAGTAGAAGGGCCTGGCAGAGGACCACTACTCATCTCATGGCAGCCAAGAAGTAGAAAAGGGAAGGAGCCAGGAACAAGAGTACTGCACACCCTTCCAGGTGATGTCCTCCCTGAGCCACCTCTTCAAACCAGGACCCACCTCTGAACTTGCAGTCAACTGAACACAACAGTGGACTAATCTACTGATGAGTATAGGCCCCTCATTACCCAGTCATCTTGCAAAAGCCCCACTTCTTTTTTCTTTTTCTTTTTTTTTTTGTGCTGGGGATCAAACTCACGGCTTTGCACTTGCTAGGCAAGCACTCTAACCACTGACTAAATCTCTAGCCTCAAAAGCCCTACTTCTAACCATGACATTTTCAGGGGACATTAATTTTCCAGAACTGCTCTAATAGTGTGGCACAAATGGGAATGACAACAGAAGTTTATTTTCTCAGTTCTGGAGGCTACAAATCCAGACTAAAAGAGTCAGCTGAGTTGGTTCCTTTGAGAGTCTGAGGGAAAATTGGTTCGTGCCCTTTGAGCTTCTGGTAGTTTCTCCTAGCCTACATGTCACTCCAGTCTTTGACTTCGTGTGTGTGTGCGTGCACGCATGTGCATGTGTGCTGGGGATCGAACTCGGGGCCTTGTGCTTGCAGTCTTTGATTTCTGTCATCTCATAACCATCCCTTTCTTTTTCTGGTTTTTTTTTTGTTTTGGTTTTTTTTTTTGCCGTTTGGTGGTAGCGGAAATAAACCCAGGGTCTTTGTACTGAGCTACATCCCCACCCCTTTTTTTTTGTTTTGACAAAGGGTCCTGTTAACTTGTGTAGGCTGGGCTCAAACTTGCAGTCCTCTTGCCTCAGCCTGCTGGTGTGCTGGGATTATAAGCATATGCCACCGTGCCCAGTTCATACATCTTTTCTGTATCTGTATCCAAATTTCCCTTTTTTTATAAGGATACCAGTTATTGGATTTATTGGGGCATCCCAGTACAGTATGGCTTCATCTTAGCTTGATTAAATATACAAATAAGGTCCCATCCACAGGTTCCAAGGATTGGGACTTCAACATGTCTTTTTGGGGGACACAGGTATCCTCTAAATACCCCATCCTCAATCAACCACTAAGCAAGCTACTTTCTGTCAACATGTATTAGTTAGAATTTTCTTGTATATATAAATGAGATCATGTAGTATGTGTTCTTTTTTGGTTTCTATTACCCAATATAATTTTGAGATTTGTCTTTGTTGTTGCATGTATAGTTTGTTTTTGTTGCTGGTGGTATTAATGGATATACTGCAATTTACCCATTTACCTATTGATAGATGTTTGGGATTTTTTCTAATATTTGCCTATGACAGATAACTCTTAAAAACATTTATGTGTAAGTCTTTGTATGGACATATGCTGTTTTATCTCTTGGGTAGATAAATACCTAAGAGTAGAATGCCTGAATCTATATGGTAGATTTATGTGTAACTTTTTTTTTGTTTTTTGCGAGGCGTGCTAGGGATAGAACTTAGGGCCTTGTGCTTGCTAGACAAGTGCTCTGCCACTTGAGCTGAGTCCCCAACCCTTTTATTTGCCTTCCGTGTATCTTCTTTGGTGAAATCATTGTGATCCCCTGTCCCCACTGAGCTATTTGGTTTTTTTATTGTTGAGCTTGAGAGTTCCTTAGATATTTAGATATATCAGATACATATTTTCCAAAGGTTTTCTCCATGACTTCTCTTAATTTTCTTGTGTCTTTTGAAAAGCAGAAATTTTCTTAAAATTTTTGATGAAGTTTAATTCATCCATTGCTTCTTTCACGGATTGTGCTTTTATTGTGGTATCTAAGAAATCATTGCCTAACACAGATCATAAAAAATTTTTCTGTTTAGAAGTTACATGGTTTTAGGTCAGTGATGGCAAGCCTTTAGAGCTTTCAGTGATAGGAAACAGCTTGCTGTGCCATGTGTGCCATAAGTTTGCCACCACTATTTCAGCTTTTATATTGCAGTCTGTGATCCATTTTGAGTTGAGTTTTTTTTTTCCCTCCAATATTGGGGATTAAACCCAGGGCCTTGAAACATGCCAGACATGTGCTGTACCATTCAGCTATATTCCCAGCCCTTTGAATTTAAAAATTTTGAAACAGGGTCTCCCTGAGTTGCTTAGGCTGGCCTTGAACTTAAAATTCTCTTGCCTCAGTCTCCCAAGTATCTAGGATTACAGGTGTGCACCACCACTTAATTTTTATATCTGGTGCAAAATATGCTCATGTGCGCTTTTTTTTGGCAGTGTGGGAATGAACCTAGGGCTTCACACATATCTCCAGCCCCCTAAGTTCATTTTTAAAAAAATAAGATGATATAATTATTTATGGGATACTTTTATTTACATAATTATTGCTTCATAATGTTTGGAAGAGTAGTTTCTATTAACTTGACATTTACAAAAATGCTATATTTTCTCTGTATAGTTGTATTTTAGGTATAAAATTTGCCTTGGTATGTCAGAATCACTATGTGTAACACAAATTTAGGAGATCCATTTAGAGAAATGAAAGCTATTTTCACATATTTTATCATAGCTACCATTGTCCTTTACCTTGAGGTTATAGTTGTCTGTTGTTTATAAAATTAATATTAAATTTAAACTTTGACATAGTTACTATACAGACATCAGTAACAAATCATGTTTTTTTTATTTTTGGTGCTGGGGATTGAATTCAGGGCCTTGTGCTTGTGAGGCAAGCACTCTAACTGCTGAGCTAAATCCACAGCCCAGTAACAAATAATCTAATATTTTATTTCCTGACAGCTTAATGAGAATTAACTACATTATTATATCATAGGGTTGGTTCTTCAAAAAAATCTTAGATGTGATTTATGACCTTTTATGCCAAGAAAATAAAAACGTATCTTTGGCAAAGTGCCCTTTAAATTTATTATTACATTTATGACATCCTTGGGAGATATTTTCATTTTGTGTCCTGTATGTCCATTTAAAGTCATGTTACCACAACAGTGAATGTATTCAGTGCACTGAAGTATGCATTTAAAAATGGTTGAAATGTTAAGTTTCATTTTAACACACACACACACAGAGGTCATGTATAAAGCACTCAGACATACTTGTAAAGTACTTATTTCTCTGTGCCATTAACTTACATATGTTCTCCTCCATTCTTGTGATTTTGACTATCGTAGGTATAAGAGGAGGGGGCTCTGCTAAGCTGCCAGTTCGAACTCCTGTTTGGCTCTTCGAGTAAGACCAACTCTAGAAAATAAGCAGTGTTTGGTCTGTGCTGCCTAAGTTTTAAAATGGGTGGTGGAACTATATAGAGGAAAATGGAAATGGTAGTTGAAAAATTTGTTCTCAGCAGCTCTATGAAGCTTTATCCAGTGCTGGGGATGTAACTCAGTGGTAGAGTGTTTGCCTGCCACGCACAGGGTCCTGGGTTCAACCCCCAGTACCACAGAAAGAAAAGGAAAAAACTCCCCATTATCTATCCAGTTCTATCGATTCATATAGACTGGAAAAATAAACTTTAGAATTAGGTTGTTGCCAAAATATGCCCTAATTAGGTTTGGAAAATGATTTAGCTAGACTTATTTTACAGTCTGATGCTATTTTAAAGGTATGATTGCAGTCTTTTGTGTTTAAAATACTTTCCTAATTTTTTGTTTACTTCCAGTCGGCAGAACCAGTTGAAAGACCAACAGCAGCAGCCAGTGGTGTCATTGTGCCCAGATGATACAGAGTGCCTGACAGTGCCAAGATACAAGCGAGACCTGGTTCAGAAACTAAAAATCTTGCGGCAAGAACTTTCCCAGCAACAACCCCAGGCTGGCCACTGTCGCATTGAGGTTTCCAGGGAAGAGATTTTTGAGGTAAACTTCCAAGTCTTATTTTAAAACAGAGGAAAATTAAATTTAGTGTTTTACTGTCTTTTCTAAGAATACTTTTTCGAGACTCTTATTTCTTTAGAGTGGGAACTTCTTGTTAATTTCTATTTTGATTGTGGGGGAATAAGGCGCTGATACTGGAAAGATTTAATATGTAAGATAAGCACTTAAATGGGAGGAGAGTATCAGATGTTTTGATTGATTCTGTGTTGCAAGTACTTGTTAGTGAAGGCCTTACTTTCTGACTCTTCTGAAAGGTAAGAGACTTTTTTTTTTTAAAGAGGAGAGTTTTAATTTAGCTCACCAGGTAAGGGACTCTTAAATAGAAAAACTTTGTCTGATTACTACTGGACTACTTCCTTAATTTGTTGAAAAGTCTTTATTTCTGGCATGTATTTTTATCTTTTCTTTTTTCCTTTTCTTTTGAGACAGGGTCTCGTTATGTAGTTCAGGCTGGCTTTAAGCTCACAACATAGCCCAGCCTGGCCTCAAACTCAAGACGATCCTCCTGCCTCAGCCTCCTGAGTGCTGGGATTAGGTGTGCACCACCACGCCTTGCTTCTATTTTTATCTTTAGATTGTAGCCTAGTATCAGCTTCAAAGTGCTTGATAGTAAGTAACAGAGATCAGAGGTGGTGGTAGGGCTTTCCTACTCCTTAGTGAATTCCTGTACAAGAGCTACCTAGGGATATGCTTATCCTTTTCCTGAAGGACAAATTTTTTTCTCACTAGTTCTGACCTTGTTAGTCATTTGGCAAAAGTGGCAGTGGCCACGGGGACTGTTTGTGGGGCCAGCACTGGGAGCTAATCGGAGGTGGCAGTGGGGATAAGGGTGACAGTGGTGGCTGGTTTGAGGGAGAGATCAAAGAAGGCAGGCAGTAGGGTGAAGCCACCTGGGGCTCCACTGTTGGAGCGCCTACTGCACCGTGGCCAAGGCGACCTGAGGTACCTCAGCAGCTGGGACCCTACCGAGGGTCTGGAATACAAGCTGGTGCCAAGAATCTTTGCTTTATCATTTGCTCGTTCCCTGAAGGGCGATGGATCCTTCTGTATCGATGCTGCCACCCAGGATGTCTCTGCTTAGCACACAACACCAAGAATTTTCAGGGTAGCTGTAGACATGAAATGAGCTATAGATGGAGCCCAGAAGACTAGTGCTTGCCTGATCTGTGCAGGCTGGTGGGTTACTTTGGCTGTACTACTAAAACATAGATACATGAATGAATACATACACACATACATAAATACATAAATAAAATGAATGAACGAATGGGTGAGGGCTGGTAGGTGGGGCCAGTGGGCCTTGGGAATATGTGTGTTGCTGGGATTGGCCCCATTGCTAGGAGCTGCGTCAGTGGGCTGTGGCAGCAGACTGTGGCACAAAAAAGATAGTCATTTATGTTTTAAAATAATAAAAAGTTGTGTGTGTAGTGAAGATCACAATAATTATTTATATTTTTTAGAATTTTGTTTTTCTTACATTTACTTTTTACTGATGCCTATCGCCTAAATTTAGGTCAACTAACTTTTAGGAATTTGCTACTTCTACCAAATTATGTTTTTAATATGGGTAGAACCATTACTGTGGCTCATAGAACTAAAATATGGATTTTTTTAAACCTACTAGGCTTTGGTATATTTATCAAGTGAATTGCTTGAAGTGGGATTAAACTATATTCATTTAGTTTTTTAAAGTTCCATGAACTTTAAAGTGTCCGGTACTTATCCATTGATTTGCTGAATATGTTTTACTTTGTGTAAAATATATTTTAGAGATGGGATGGGAAGAACAGCTTAAATAATAGGTTAAAACAACCTCAAAATGATAATACTTTATATTTACCTTTTTTTTTTTAGGAGTCATATCGACAGGTCATGAAAATGAGACCGAAAGATCTCTGGAAGCGGTTAATGATAAAATTTCGTGGTGAAGAAGGCCTTGACTATGGAGGGGTTGCTAGGTAAAGACTTGTCAGTTCATGACATAGATCTTTATACTTATAAACTTAAGATGCTTTTCTGTGGTGTGACTTTCTCATGGATATTTTCTAGTATAATGATCCCTAATATTTGCAGTACAGGGAAAATTCTAATAGATACATTCATGATGAGGTTATAATAGTAGTACTATTACCAGAAGAGTTATTAATACTCCCTAATGTATTATATAACCCAGTGAGACTAGCTAAGACCATCTCTCTATGGGCAGTTAGTGGGACTTTCAGGCCTGCCTTTCCTTGCTTCAGCACGTTATTTTCTCCGCTTTGCATTGTCAGGAACACTCTTGAGACTTAATGATACTGTTTCCCTTTGCTTCCAGTGCCCTGTTTTTTGAACCTTGCTAATAATGTATTGTCAGGCTATTTAATTCATTATCTCAAAACATACCATTAAAAAAAAAATACCATTTAAATGATTTTCCTTAGCTGAGAAATGTTGAGAATTGAGATTAGAACTCTGTCTCCTAAATTCTAGTTTGTTATTTTCATCAAATGATTAACAGGTTGTCTTTTATATTTTGAAAAATATAAAGATTTAATAAGTTGATGATGGTAATACTATTTATTGTAAGTTTTATAAAACATAGATGTACATTTGAAATAAAGAAGTAATTTGGAATATACCTAGTCAGTGCGAGTGGACCTTTGTGTCTCTGACATATCATGGTGTGTTTTAGGCTTTACTCAGTGAAAGATGATGAAATAGGTAATGAAATTTTCTTTTTAAAACAATACCAACATGAGTTTGATCCCTGGCACAAAAAAAGAAAATACAAAAACAAAACAATACCAACAAAATACTTCTTGGTCCAAAATAAATGAAAGCTACATTTATACTACTTTATATACTAAATTTATTTGTTTATTTATACTATATTTACATAAACTAGTATAAATCTGCCCTGGTGGGAATAAACTAGGACAATTGTCTAGATGATGTGGATCTTTTGAAATAAAACCATATTCTTCTCTTTTGAGACAGGGTCTTGTTATGTAGTTCAGGCTGGCCTTGAATTTACTATGTAGTCCAGCTTGACCTCGAACCCAAAGTGATCCTCTTGCCTCAGCCTCCCAAGCGCTGGAATTATAGATGTGCACCACCACATCTACCTTCCCTTCAATTTATATTTATGATGCATTACAAACTTATGTAGTGTTTAAAGTAACAGACTACTGGGCTACAGTATCTCATGAGTAGCTGAACTGCTATGAGATATGATAAAAATATACAGTGGATGTTTATATTTTTAAAAAATTAATTACAGTAAAACATACATTGTGATTAATCCCTCTCATACTACTCCTGTTGCTTTGAACACACTTATTCCATGATTCTCGGCACTCTCTGAAGCAGTTCTAAAAGTCTTCTTTCCTGGAGGACTTTAAGAAGTGTGATAAAGAATACAGTGACTGTTGCTGCTGAGTATCATCCAAGGGGCAGGCACATAAAAACGTTATGATGTGTCCTCATCTGTGTTATTCATCATGTGACTTCTGTCTCTTTCTCAGAGTCAAAATGACCATGAAAGAAGAACATTTTGAAATGATTGAGAGCATCGAGACAGACATAATAGCACAATTAAAAACACTCAGGAAAGAGGAAAGAGGGTTTCTAGAATTGCTTCAGAAGGTAGTGAGAATAAATGTGTTTGAAGCAGGGAGTATTTTTGAGGGGGATTAATGGCAGTGTGTCTTTACTGTAAAACATCTTGATTGATTGATTTATTGAGCCAGCGTCTCATTATGTAGTTCAGGATGGCCTTGAACTCAGTATGTAGCCCAGGCTGATCTTGAACTTGCAGCAGTCCTCCTCCCTTAAGTCTCCTGAGCCCTAGGATTACAGACATGTGTCACCAAGCCTGGCTTGTAATATATTTTTTTATTGTACGTGTTACATATATAATGTTTACATTCCTTGTGGGAAGTTGGTACATGTACATAATATACCTTAATTCTATTTTTTTAATCCCCTTTCCTTTCCCCTCTCCATCCACTCTTGATCCCTTCTTTTTTTGGGGGGGGTACATGTTTGCAGTGCGTAATGTTTACACTGTTTGTGTTGAGCTGGTACATGTACATACCACATATCCTAATTCTTTTCTTTTTCCTTTTTTCATTCTTGCCCCACTCCATCTCTCTCTTTCTCTGTTTTCTTTTCTTTTTGTTTTTTTGTTTTGTTTTGTTTTTTTGAGACAGTCTCGCTGTGTAGTTCAGGCTGGCCTTGAACTCACTATGTGGCCCAGCCTGGTCTCAAACTCAAGGTAATCCTCCTGCCTCAGCCTCCTGAGTGCTAGAATTACAGGCATGCGCCACCTTGCCCGGCATCTCCCCTTCCATCTCTTGATCCCTTCCCCTTTGAGAAAAATCTGTCTCCTTATTTCTTGCTGTATCTTTTATTTTGCTCTTTATTAATATTTTGAGTTTCTCATCTAAGAGAAACAATGCAGTATCTAATCCGTGTGCCTGATTTATTTCATTTAACATTATGGTCCCAAGATGCATCCATTTTTCCTACAGATGACTCAGATTTATCTTGCTTTATGGCAGTGTAATGCTCTATTGTTTTACCCTCATTCCAAAACCAGACAAGGATCCAATCAAAAAAGAGAACTACAGACCAGTTTTTTTAATGAATATAGATGGAGAAATCCTCAAAAAAGATACTGGCAGACAATGCAAAGTATGCAAAGATCATACATCATAACCAAGTAGAATTCATCTCAGGGATATAAAGATGGTTCAATGTACACCAACCAATAAATGTAATATATCATATAAACAGAAGCAGAGACAAAAATTGCATGATCATCTCAATAGATGCAGAAAAAACCTTTGACAAAATCCAACGTTCTGTCACGATAAAAAACACTGAAGAAAATAGGTATAGGGTCATATCTCAATCTGAGAAAAGCCATTTATGATAAACTTACTGTAATAACTCTTTAAAATTAAAAATTCACCATATTTTTCAATCACACTTCATAAATAATACTTGTATATTGTCTGATACTGAAGTGTAATAAAATTGCCCCAAATCAAGTCAACAGCGACTTCAGTATAATCAAGTTTTCATTTACTGTTTAGGTGTGGTAGATTTTTCTAGTGTGATCTTGTGTAACTACAGTTAAGTGCTTTATTTCTTTTTAATAAATAAAAAATTATTTGCTAAAGTGATTAATGGCATATCTTAATAAAAATGTATTGATGGCAGGCCTGGTGGTGCAGGTCTGTAATCCCAGCACTCTTGGAAGCTGAGGCAAGAGGATGGCAAGTTCAAGCCCAGGGTGGGCAATTTAGTAAGTCCTTGTCTCTAAATAAAAAGGTGGGCTGAGAATGTAGCTCCATGCACAGGCCCTAGGTTTGATTTACAATACCACCCCCCGCAAAAAAAAAACAAACAAACTGATTAACAAAAAATTCCTTCTTCACATCTTGTTTTCTAGGGAATGGTTGTATCTTCTGTCACATGAAATGTTGAATCCGTACTATGGCTTGTTCCAGTACTCGAGAGATGATATCTACACATTACAGATCAATCCTGATTCTGCTGTTAATCCAGTACGATTTTTAGTTATGATGATGTGGATTAAATTGCGATTTGCAATGCTTTTCATCTTTATATGTCACCATAGTTTATTACATAATAATCATACCCTTTGACTCAGCAATTCCTCTTCTAGAAAATTTTCTCCAGTAAATGATTATAGATGTATTCAACAATTTGGGCATAGGGATATTTGTTATTTGTAGTACCCTCAATTGAAAACGACACAGTTGTTCACAAGAGTGAGAATTGACTAAATTATGTTATAGGACAGAATAACATAATTGCTTAAAAGCTTAGATTCTGGAATTAATTAAAAAGACATATCGTAGTCTCATTATTTACTAGCTTTGTGTCCTTGGGCAGGTTCATTGACTTAAACCTCAGTTTTTTACTGCTGATAATAATAAATATAGTTCGTGTCTCAGGAGTTGTGAGAGTTACGCAGGACCCTGTACATTGAGTACTTCATATAGTGCTATACTTTATTGACCATTTTATACATTAGTAAGCACTTAAGAAAGTTATTATAAACCTGTTTTATATTAAACCTGTTACCTTTTCATACAAGGGCATACTACACAGCCACTAAAATGATAAAGTGAGTTAAAGATGGTGTTCATGATATATTAAATGTAAAGAAGGCTATACAATACTATGATACAACGTCGGTAAATATAAGAGTGAACATTTTTTTGTTTTTGTTTTTTGAGTTGGGGTCTCACTATGCAGTTCAGGCTGGGCTTGAAGTCATTGTGTAGCCCAGGCTGACCCTGAACTTATGGTGATCCTCCTGCCTCAGCCTCCTGAATGCTGAGATTACAGATGTGTGTGACCACACCTGGCCATAAGTGTGAACACCGAAAGGCTATACACTATGATACTGACAGTGGTTATCTCTGGATATTAGATAATGGGTGATTTTTAAATTTCTTTTTTTTTTTTTTTTTGAATCTATATCCAAATATCTCAGCTGGCCTTGAACTCACTATGTAGTCCAGGCTGGCCTCGAATTTGTGGCGATCCTCCTGCCTCAGACTCCAGAGTGCTGAGATTATAGGCGTGCTCCACCATGCCTGGTTGAAGAAGGAAGTTTTTTGTTGTTGTTTTTGTTTTTGAGACAGGGTTTCGCTATGCAGTTCAAGCTGGACTTCAACTCACTAGTAGCCCAAGCTGGCCTCGAACTCGTGGCAGTCCTGCCTCAGCCTCCTGAGTGCTGGGATTACAGGCATGTTCCGCCACCCTCAGCAAGAATCTCGAACATGGATACTTTCCCTAAGAATTACTGTCCTTTGATATATAATCTATTCCATTTAAATAGTCGTAGAGTACAGATTTGATACTTATAAAAAAAGCTTGATGTTGCTTATTTACTTTTTATTTAAAACTTCCTGCATAGTCTCTAACTTCTGTATTTATATAAACTTTTTTTCCATTTTAGGAACATTTATCATATTTCCACTTCGTTGGACGAATAATGGGAATGGCTGTGTTTCATGGACATTACATTGATGGTGGTTTTACATTGCCTTTTTATAAACAGTTGCTTGGAAAGTCAATTACTTTGGATGACATGGAGTTAGTTGATCCAGACCTTCATAATAGTTTGGTGTGGATACTGTATGTATTGAGTCTTTTATCTGTTCTTATACTGTAGAATGTGTTCTAATACTGTTAGAATGTGAACTTTATAAAAAATGTTTCAAAAGTGATACATTCTATCTGAAAACTTTAAAATATGCACAGAAAATACCAAGTGTGATTATGTGATAGGACAACATAAGACTTTTCCCCTTTCTACTGCTCTCCTATACATTTGAAATTCCAGAATTCCTTAAAGTTATCAAATATTCTTAATGTTTCTTTTCTTTTTTTTGTGGGACAGGGTCTCACTATGTAGTTCAGTCCAGCCTTGAACTCACTGTGTAGCCCAGGCTGGCTTCAAACTTGTAGTGATCTTCCTGCCTCATTGAGTGCTGGGATTACAGGCATGTGCCATCAAGCTTGGCTTCGAGTTTTACTTAAAAAAGAAAAAATCTAGTACAAATTGAGTATTCCTTATGTGAAATGCTTAGGACTAGAAGTTTCAGATTTTCTTTTCTTTTGGGTTTTAGAATATTTGCATTGAGATCTTGAGGATGGGACCCAAGTCTAAACACAAAATTCATTTATTTCATGTATCTTATGTATGTATATGGCTGTCTTAGTTACTTTTCTGTGATTGCTGGGACAAAATACTAGTCACCCAGAGTTAGGGGAAGAAAGGTTTATTCGGCTCACAGTTTGTAGAGGTTTCAGTCCACAGTCAGCTGGGTCCGAGGCAGGGTGGCATGGCAGACAGGCAGAAGTCAGCAAAGTAAGCAAGGATGCAAGCACGCAGCGAACCAGCTTCTTCCTGTATCTTATATCTTATCCAGGCTACCTGTCTTTAGGGTGGGCAGTACTCCCACCCTTAATCCTAATACCCTTAATCTTAGTGTCACATCCTTGATCCCAGCAGAACCATGCCAAACCGATCAGTGGACTAATTTAGTAATCACACACTCTAGATCCAGCTATCTCTTACCACATGAGGCTTTGGGGGGACATCTAGACACAAACCATAACAATGGCCTACAGATAATTCTGTAAAATATTTTCAGTACACTTGTGTTTTGACTTCAACTTACCACATGAGGTCAGATGTGGAATTTACCACTAGTGGTATCATGTTGCCACTGAAAAAGTTTTGGATTTTCAGATTAGGCATGCTCAACTTGTATATTCTATTTTATAAAGTGCTATGGCACAGCTGGGTATGGTGTGTTCAAGGCCAGCCTGATCTACATAACAAGACCTTGTCTCAAAAAAAAAAAAAAAAAGAGGTGCCGAAGTACTGTGTGTTTCCTTCTCATCCATTATGTGTCAGAATACTGAATTTCCTGGTGCCACTGATTTTTTTTTTTTGTTCTGAAGGATTGAACCTAGGGGTGCTGTACTAAGCTACATCCCAGACCTTTTTTATTTTGGGACAAGATCTTGCTAAGTTGCTTAGGTGGGACTTGAACTTGCAGTCCTCCTGTCTCAGCCTCCTTTAGTGCTGGGATTACAGGCACAAGCCACCACTAGCTGTCATTGATTTTTAATGAAACAGTGACTCTATTTAAAGTTATTACTAATTTTGTTTAGGAAGATATATAAGCGATACTGTAGCTCTTTTTACAAAACACACAGGTCACTTTCTCACTGGGGATACTCAACTATTTGCTTAACCAGGGTCCAAGGTTCAGCAGGGCCTACTACTGGCCTGTCACAACTGAAACTTTCCTGTGTTGTAGTCCTGACAAAGTCTAGCTTTGATCATGGCTCTGTCTCATTACTTGGAAAGTAAAATATTAACCTGAGTTTGTATTCAAGCTCTTTGACTTTTCTGCCCTAGAAAAGGTAGGATGGTAGCATAAAAACTAGTAAGTCAAGTCTGACTTGACATTTGTCGTTATTATAAGCTACCTTAGTTTTGTTTATCCTACACCTATAGGATCTGTGTTCCAGGTTTCCTAGTTATGTGTCTTTTTTCTCTTTCCTATCTAGCGAGAATGATATCACAGGTGTTTTGGACCATACCTTCTGTGTTGAACATAATGCATACGGTGAAATTATTCAACATGAACTTAAACCAAATGGTAAAAGTATCCCTGTTACTGAAGAAAATAAAAAAGAGTATGTCAGGTAAACATTTCTGTGTTCTTAAAGTTGAGAATTTTTTTTAATGTTCTAGAATATCAGTATTGAAAAATATTTAAATATTTAGTAGTAGTAGTTATTGCTACAAAACAACTTTAGAGGTCAGTAATTTGGGCAGAGAATAACAAGGATGGCCCGCTGCTGCTCCAGAGGACATTAGCTAGGACTCTTCGTGCACATGTGAAAGGCTGTAGCTGAAATGGCCCAAAAGCCTGAGGGCTGGCTGCGGCGGCTCACACCCAGGGTCATTCTCTGGGACCTCATTCTCATGGGACTCCCTGCTTCTCCCTATTTGCTATTAAAGGCCTCTCTTTCTCCCCACAGCTTCAGTCCCAACAAAATAGGCTTAGGGAGGTACTGGCTTGCCAGAGCACAAAAGCAGAAGCTGCCAGAACTTTGGAAGGTCTAATTCTGATACTGGCTTATATGATTTCTGTAGTAGTCTTTTGGTTGAAATGAATCCCATGCCAGCTCAGGTTCAGTGTGAGGAGGGGATGTGCCAAGGTAGGGAACACCAGGAGACATGGTCACCGGAACCATGGGGTAGTGTAGCTACCACAGGGGACAACACACAGTACTTTGTGCTATATTAGTAGCACTTAGCCTGTTTATAAATGACAGCATTGTGAGTTTAAGGGTTAAATAAAAAAGTATTCCTCGGGTTCTATAACATACAAATTGAGGAATTTTGAAATATTGGGTTAATAATAAATTGTAAATACAAGCTGTGGCAATCAGATTTAAGAGTTTGAACTTTACCATATTTATACTGAAACATGTATATTGTGCTATTTTGTACCAATTATGTATCTAAATCTTATTAGCTAAATTTTCCTAGTTTAAATGAGGGCACTCCATTTCATACACTGTTGATCGAAGTGAACAGTGTTATAGCTTTTGAAAAGCAGTTGAGTAACAGCTACCAAAATGAACATGCACATGTCCTTCAACTGGCAGCTCTTTTTAGGACTCTACTGTAGAAACATACATGTAAGTAAAGAAATATGCATATGGATGTTCAGCTAAATTTTTAAAAATTACCAAAATGTTGGATTGAACATTTACATTCAATAGAATATATGAATGTTTAAAAGAAAGACTGAAAGCTGGGTGTGGTGGTGCATGCCTATAATCCCAGAACTCGGGAGGCTGAGGCAGGAAGATCGCCATCAGTTCAAGGCCAGCCCCGACTACATAGCGAGTTCAAAGCCAGCCTGAACTACATAGTGAGAACTTTTCTTGAAAAACAACAATAACAAAAAGAAAGAACTAAAGACTCCATAAGCTATCAAATCTAAAAAGCAAGACCTAGATAAATTATATAGGAACAAAATATTTTTTCATACTTCTGTGGAAGATGTTCAGGAAGGCTGAATACCAAATTTAGGATTTTCCTAGGACCGTGGTGGCGAACCTACAGCATGCGTCCTGCAATGAGCTGTTTGCATCACTGAAAACTTTAAAAGGTTTGCCATCGGAAGAAGAACCAGAGGGTGCTGGCCTAGAATAGGGAGGTCCGTGGATTGGGAGAGAATAGACTTTCAGGTTTCATTTTGTCTCCACAGTTAACGTCTGATTTTTCTTCATATGCGTAACAAGGGTGTATTGCATTTCTAATTAAAAATACAAGAGTGACTGGGAAGTTCCCAGGATCCGGTTCATGGCTGCCTGAGTTCCTAGATCCGCTTTCTCCAGCGGCTCATGCAGGTTTAGTGACGGTAATAATCCCTGGCCAGTGGCAGATGTGAGAGGCTAGTGACACAGTGACAACAGTTGGAATTTTGTTGTCTCTTTAAACCAGCAAACAACACTGAGGTCCTCCAAAGGATATAATGTTGAGCAATTTATTAAAGTAGAGGACATTTTTTCCAAGTTTGGAAAAGGAAGTGTTGGTAACAAATTTCACAAGTAAGTAGTTCTGAGATGGGTGAGATGGAGGTTTCCTGAGAAGACAGGTAAATCAAAGCAGTTCATTTATAAATGGGAAGTTCCAGTCAAAACACAAGTTACATAGTTTAGTGTGTACTTATTGTTGATAAAACATCTTTCAGAGTTTGTACAGTCTGCAGAGAAACGTCAGGATTTATTCAAAAAGTACTTACAAAAAGCGCTTTTACTTTTTCTTCTTCTTTTGCATATAGTTTTTTTTTTTTTTTTGGTACTGGGGATCGAACTCAGGGCCTTGTGCTTGCGAGGCAGGCACTCTAACCACTGAGCTAAATCCTCAGTCCTTCTTCTTTTGGGTAGGAGGATTCTCTACCTCCCCTTTCTTTGAAGTCCTTCCCCAAATAAAAACACACAACACATTCTAATGATACTTTCAAGTAAAGCCAGGAAAGTGATCATTTTTAATGGAATGGGCTCTCCTAGTTATTGGCCTATATGCTGTAAATTTAGAAGGAAATTTTTGCCTGGATTTTTTTTTCTTCTGATACTGTGAATTGAACCCAGAGCCTCACCCATGCTAAGAATGTGCTCTGCCAGTGAGCTACATTTTGAACCCACAGCACTTTAACCTTAGAACCATCTAAGCTCTAGATTTCAAGTTTACTAAGAGCTTCTCTAATTAGAAGAGTTGCTTTATCAGTAGTGCTTTTATTGGTGGAAAGGTGCTACTTTCTATGTGCATTGAACTTTCTCGCAGCTTAGAATCTATCCCCATTAATTTGAGGGTTTTTTTGTTATTTGGGTTTTTTTTTTTTTTGAGTTTCGACTAAATTCTTGACTCTAGATTCTCATCTGTAACTCAGTGCTGCTGAATTAGAAATTTATAATAATTGCCAAATCTGAATGTATATGATACGAAAACGCTGTCTAATATTTACAGACTGTACGTGAACTGGAGATTTTTACGAGGCATTGAGGCTCAATTCCTGGCTCTGCAAAAAGGATTTAATGAAGTAATTCCACAGCATCTTCTGAAGACATTTGATGAGAAGGAGTTAGAGGTCAGTGCATTAGTGATATGACATCATCTAGTGCAACAGGAAGGATTGGGAATTACTTTGCCACTAGTATTAGAGGAAAATTGTATTTCTGATGCTTTCAAAATTTTATGGTGCAGTTCCGTAAGAATTGTTATTCACAGGAAAAGTCTTTCATGTTTGGAATTATGAGTAAGCAATCTCTCTGATATTGTAAATTTCTAAATTTTTTAGCTTTTCACAGAGACAGGGTCTCACTGTGTAGTCTAGGCCAGCCTTAAACTTGCTATGTAGCCAGGCTGGCCTTCAACTTGCAATCCTACTGCCTCAGCCTACTTAGTGCTGGCTTTACAGGCATGTGCCACCACACTGGCCTTATTGTGAAAACTCCTATAGTTCCTTATTGTCTTCATTTACACAGATTTCATGTCTTATGTGTAAATTCTTGCAGTGTTTTTTCTATTCCTTGATTTAGTGGTTATTGATTTAGTTAACCAAAACCTCAATTGGTCTCCACTGTATTTATTTGATACAGGTTTAGGCTCAATTGGGTTTGTCTGCACTAAACTTTGTTAGAAAACATTTGGTAGACAAAATCATATAGGAAATAAAACACTTAGGATAAACTGTACAATATGTTAGTTACCCTTTTGGAAATATTCATGTACTAACAGTAGCCGTACTCAACAGTTTACAGCTTTTTGTTTCTGTTAAAACTACAGAGAGGGGCTGGGGATTTAGCTCAGTGGCTAGACTGCTTGCCTTGCAAGCACAAGGTCCCAAGTTCGATCCCCGGCACCAAAAAACAAAAAACAAAAAACAAAAAACTACAGAGAACTTAAACCATGACTTTATTAATTTCATTGTCTTTTCTAACTAAATTTGTGAACAGACATGGTAGCAAATAAATATAAAAAGATTGGTTTGACTCGGTAGTCTCCTTCCTTCCATTTATATTGAATTATTACAAAGGAAATGGCCAGATGAGGTGGTCAGGAGGCGGAGGCATGGTTCACAGCAGGGACACTGAAGCTGCGGCACAGGACCGCATTGGTTTATGCATTGAACAAGGAGTTTGCCTTGTAATTGCCACTCCTCTGAAAAAAGGAATTGAGGAATCTTTTGTGTTCTGAAAGCATCCATAATCTTTTTAGGACAGCCTGTTACCAGTTCAATGTGGCTTAAATTTAGTGATATGGCTTAAACTTGGTGATATAAGTCTAGATAGCCGCTCCACAGGAAGGGAATCTGCAGTGAGTAGCTACCCCTGCAGGTTGTTAAAATACAAACCCTGTCTCCTGGATGCACAGCATTAGTGTCTCTGGGCAAAGGATCTCATGTGTATATTTTGGGTATTTTGGAGGGAGGGGCTGCTGAGGCCCGAACTCAGGGCCTTGTGCTTGCTAGGCAAGCACTCTACCACTGAGGTAAATCCCCAACCCCTGGTGTGCATATTTTGAAAAGCTTTCCAGATGATTCTGATGTGCATCTTTGATTAAGAAACCAAATGCAAACCAACACTGCAAATCTACAGTTCTGTTTTGAGGAATTTTTGGCATGGCTTTGGTTTCTGATGGCTCATCGCTTGTGCAATGTGTTAACAGCTCATTATTTGTGGACTTGGAAAGATAGATGTCAGTGACTGGAAAGTAAACACCCGGTTAAAACACTGTACACCAGACAGCAATGTTGTCAAGTGGTTCTGGAAAGCTGTGGAGTTTTTTGATGAAGAGCGGCGAGCACGATTGCTACAGTTTGTGACAGGATCATCGAGAGTGCCTCTGCAGGGCTTCAAAGCGCTGCAAGGTAAAATCCAGGACAGATAGGCATGGTGGCATCAGATGTTCTGGGGGTGGGTGGGGGTAGGGTGGCGGTGTTCGGTTTACATGATATTTTACAAACCTCGTGCTTATAAACAGATTCTCTTTTCACTCTATTTCTTATCTGTAACTCTCATGTCGTGATACCTTCTTCTCCTTCCTTCTCTTGTTCCCCCCCAAGAGCCTTTTCTGCAGGGTTCTCTGTGATTGTAGTGAGTGCCGCATGTTAGACTGACTGTATGTGGTGATGCTCTGCCTTTCATTTCTGGTCACGTTGCTTTTAATTCTGTTGCACATTTCCACAGGGGAGATCATCTGCTTTCATGTTTACATCTCGACCTGGCAAAACATTTACCCACCTGATCACCTCTCCCCTCACTTTTTATTCTTTCTCTTAACAGAAAGAGGCAGCATGTTATGGAGGCCATCTGTTTGGCCAGAGCACTTTAATTATTGCATGGCATCAGACCATTGATTTACAACCACATTCCATTTTTAAGAATTGTTTTCTGTGGAATAAGCTGCTTAATTTTTGGATGAGTTGTTATTATGGCTAATGATTGTCATGCTTCCTGGGTGGCAGTTGCTTCCTTTAGCTTCTTAAGCCCTTCATTTTTAAAGTTGCTGCGGTTGGTGTTAAGGGAGGAAACACAAATTAAGACTGGTACATAATTCATCAGTGCTGTCAGTGCATATGTTCAGAGTGCACTGGCAAAGCCTACTTTAAGTTGTGCCTACCTTCCCTATTTGGGGGGTTAGAAGTTGTAGTTATTGTCCATATATTTGTATGGGGTGTCTGTGTTACCTGAAATTTATCCTGTCCTGCAAATCTTGCTCTCAGCTCAGTTTGAGTCATGACATCTAACTTTGCATTAGGTTGTCATCTTTCTGAGTGTGCGCATATACAGTATGCTTCATCTTGGCCAATTATTTTTCTTCTCATTCTTTTGGGATATTTATCTTCTAAAAACAGAAGTTGGCAAAAGGATTTCAATCCTGAACTTTTTTCTCAAACTGAAATGCTAGCACATTAAAGCAGCCAGCCTCATCCAAGGTCAATTCCAGCTTTTAAAACCCAGATTCTTTTCCTGCTACCCTGAGGAAAAGCATGTATGGATTTATAGCATTCCCCTGCCCCTAGACCTTGTGGCTTATGTACCAGTTCTACTCTGGAATGGTGAAGAAGCCGTGTACCTGCAGTGATCTGACCCACATTTTCCTTCTGTGCAGGTGCTGCAGGCCCCCGGCTCTTCACCATCCATCAGATCGATGCCTGCACCAACAACCTGCCCAAAGCTCACACGTGGTAAGTAGTTTCTGTAGGTGTTAGTTCCACATGGATTTGACTTTGCATTTATTTCCTTACTAGTAAAAGGACCTAATTTAGGAGGAATAAACAACTCAAAAAAGTGATATAGGGGGGCTGGGGATTTAGCACAGTGGTTAGACTGCTTGCCTTGCAAGCACAAGGACCCGAGTTCGAGCCCCAGCACAAAAAAAAAAAAAAAAAGTGACATAGGATTTTCCAGAAATTAGTAGGAAAACTTCAAAGTAGTAATCAACTGTGGAGAAATACAACCTTTTAACTTTCTATTTTACACAAAGAATAATGTGGCTGTGTTAGTATACACTTGGTAAGCCAGTTTATTTTTTTTTGAATGAACTGTGTAAAGTCTGATTTGCTTATTCACAGCTTCAATCGAATAGACATTCCGCCCTATGAAAGCTATGAAAAGCTCTATGAAAAGCTGCTAACAGCCATTGAAGAAACATGTGGATTTGCTGTGGAATGATGACTTTCAAGGACTTCCCCAGGACTCTATTTATACCCCTGACCGACAGCCTCCCTTCAGCAGAGTTTCAGAGACTGCTGAAATACAGGAAAACACCCTCTCTCTTTTTTTTTTTTTTTTTTAATTTTAGGACACTGAGGGGAAAGGACAATTTTGAAATTCCTTTTCAAGGAATAAAGGTCTTTATGCTTTGCCATGAGGACACATTCAGCTGCTATTTAAAATTAATACCTTGAACCTAAAGAATGCTGACTTTTCCTGCATTTCCAGAGTTAGGCAGTATTCTACACTTAAAGACTACTACTATTTTTATAAAAGGTAATCTATTCAAATTGCTTCACAGATTTCAAGTCTTTCACACATCAAGACAACTTCAGCAGTCGGTACAAGTCATATTTCATTTTGATTGAGTACATGATTTTGAACAGCTCCTGTACTTGCTCTTTGTAAAAAAAAAAAAAATAAAGTTATTTTGAACTATTCTACCTTTATAAACAATTGGCTAAAAGAATCATTATCTTTACAAGATTAAGCCATTTACATGTTTAACTTTTTCCTATAGCAGAGCATTGTATTTTGCAATGTATGTTTCTCCTCCACCTAAGTGGGTTGTTTTTATATTTTTTCAAGCACAAAATTTCCTGGAAATACAGCTGTATAATTTTGGTTATTAACTTCCTAATGCAACCTTTTAGTCTAAACTTAGTAGTTTGCTACCATAAGATGTGTTCAGGGGTTCCCTGTTTTTAAGATGACTTTTTAAAAAACATGTTTTTATCTTATCAATATGATCAGGTATTTTGGATTTACTTTTTATCTTAAATGGAAATACTGCATTTTTATAGCTTCTTGGAGCATGTGGATGGGGTGGGATTTTCATGCATTGGCTGGGTCAGCTTGTCTTTAATATATATATTATTCCTGTAAACCAAAGTCTCTGATAAGTGCACCTAATTTATATTTTAATTACATTGTTTCTATCAAGGAAACCATGCTGAAGTTTTGTTTAGTTGCTCATAATTTTAATCAGCTAAAATTATGAAAAAGGAAAATTTTGCTCTGAAGATTATTTAGCAAGCTTAGAAAACTGCTCTTCGCTCACAAGATGAACTGGAACTAGTACTGGGGGTGGTGAATGTGATTACAAAAGAGTGATTCTAATTCCCTAATACAAATCACTTTAAAATGGAAGAATTAACTTGGGAAGTAAGGGACCAGTTCCCTCAGTGCTGAAGATCTGCATCTGATTTCCAAATATCCAGATTGAGCTTTCAAGGTGAGTGGCGTATTGCACACTCTAGAAGGCAACCAAAACTCTGCATGAGAGATTGGGAGAAATCACTATGGATTTTTAAGTTCAACCATCAAAAAAGAATGCACTCTTCTTTTTTTAAAATGTTCATGTGAAATAAGAATAGCAAATTTTGATGATATAACTCTTTAAATTTTGCAGCTTACCAAGTGTGTATAGTCTTGTGTTGTTTCAAGCGATGGAGTGGGTTTTAGTTTGTTCCTGAAGCCAAAGTGCTCCTCAGAGGTGCCTGAGGAATGAGTCATGGTTTAAGAGGGACAAAGGAGGGAAGCAAGGTCCAGTTGGTATTTGAACAGGAGCCTCTAACTGCCATCCCCATCCCGCTTGAATCAGAACAGCTCCAATTTTCTCTTTATTGGAATTCAAAGTGAGGTTAAATGGGATGTGGTGGGGTGCAGGGGAATAGCTAGAATAAATGGAGACTTTGCTGCTTTAAAAAATGTTGAAAACTACTTGCATAGTTTCCAAGTTTTTTAATGTACGTAGTTCATTTGACCACATTTGACTGCTACAAGTAAGCTAGTCGTAGTCACAACTGTGCAGTGGTAATGTGCTTATACTGACCTTTGCTTCCCACTTCGTGTTTCTCTTACTGCATTCTTAGTAATACTGAAGAACATCTTGAAATGTACAGAAATGATTTCTATGCTATTTGATTATCAGTAATTTTCAGCTTTTTGATAGTACCTTATTGGTTGCAGATTCATCTTTTTTTTATGAAAGCACTAGTGCAGTTTGTAATTGTGCCTACTCTTAAAGTGTTTTAGTAAAAAGTGCAAGATGAACACTTGATTTAGCAAAATCACAACTGACAGGGATGCAGTAATAATGAAATGCTACTATTGTTTTTATGTACAATATAAAGCAGGCAAATACCATCGCATTTTGAGTGCCTTTTACGTTTATAGTAATGACTTAATGAGCTTTAAAAGCAAGAAATCATCCTATATAACTGTATAATAATCACCAACATGATATAGCAAAACATGATTGAGCTTTCATTTTCAAAATTATGATTACTTCCAAATAGGTGCTAAGCAAACAAAACTCCCCAGTGTGTCATTGAACCGTGGATTTGCGCCTCGTGTTTAATGTGAATATTTATTTCCACATGTCCCTCTCAACTGGGTTTTTCCTTACCCTTCCTCTACTCGTGTTATTTCCGATATGTGATGTCATCTTCCCATACTATTGCCTTTCCATCATGAATGCTTAATTAGGAGTGTGATTACTTTGTAGAGCTCATGTGCAGTACAGAAGTTAGTTTTGATTCAGAGGGCCTTATTTCTTGGTGTAAAGAGTTTTTAAATAGTAGTGTGTATAGTGTACATTTTGTTTTGCACATAGTTTGTTTCCCTGAATGGTTTTTTTTTAAATCTTTTTTTCTTTCTTGTATCTACAGTCCAGCGCACAAGTTTCCCCTTTTACATGCAATGTAATTTGCTTTATTTACAACACTAAATTTGCTTTCAGCTTCTGGTGCATTGGACTGACTGCACTGGTAAGTTAGATGGTTCCAGCCACCTTCACAGTTTGGTAGAGCAGCTCCTTCTGCTTCTGTCTTTTTACAGTCAACGGGTGCCATTTGTGGTATTTAACATTCTTATGTTAGGATGATGATTGTACCAAATGCTGAGTTGTTTTATTTCTAGATGTAATTAGGTCACTTTATGGAATATTCTTCCTCCTTTCAAGCTGACTTTAAAAACAAAGTTTTATCATTTTCATTGTATTTGTATTTATTA
Organism: Hystrix cristata; assembly: GCA_004026905.1. Lineage (NCBI taxonomy): Eukaryota > Metazoa > Chordata > Mammalia > Rodentia > Hystricidae > Hystrix > Hystrix cristata. Next base: position 73,968 of record PVJO010000802.1, on the reverse strand, counting down.
CAGAGTGTTTTAGCTTTGATGTTCTTTGTATTTTCACTAAGTTGTTACATGAGCTTTATCAATAACATCTGTATAAATGGTTTTTAAGAATTAACTATGTATGTGCCCATGCCGAAGTTGAGCAATAAAATGAATGCTGTTTGCACTGTCACAGCATCAAAGTTTTTAAAGAATATTGAGTTTGTAACGAATTGTTTTGGAAAAAAAAAAAGATTGGTTCTATAGTGAGAAGTTCAAGAATACACGCCCTCCTGAGCTGATGCTTTGTTCTATGAGAGCTTCAGAGAGCTTTAGGGCCCTTGCTGTCTCCAGCTGGAGCAGCAAAGTGCCTGTTTCTCCTGCCACGGCAAATTGATAAGCTGCCAGTGCCTGTTGGGAGCTGTGTAAAGAAAGATGGGATTTCTGAAGCCAGTCTGGATTTTGTGGGGAAGAGCGATATGGTTCCAAAACCAGTCTGTAAGCAGGTCTGTTAGGGCTGTGAGGGTGGCGTTATAGGAGGGGCCTTACATTTGCCAGCCCTGTCTTGGGGCTGAGCAGCTAAATCCTCAAAATGGGAAGGAGAGATTGGTTATATATTCCCTAGAAGCTATAGCCTTTTAGGTTTATGATTCACAACTGTGCACCTGGAAAACAGAATAGAGGTGGCAATTATGTAGAAGATTAACACTCTTAGAAAACTAGACAGATCTGACTTTAAACTTCAATTTACTTTATTCAAAAGTTATATGCCCTAAATATAACCAACAGATATGTATTTTTCCTGTGTGCCAGGCTCTGTATTGGTTGCTAGGCATACAGCTTTGGACAGCTGTTAGAAAACTGAACATCTAAACTGCTGCTTCTTGCCTATGTCTCAGAAAAGGCCAAATCTACACTTAGGTGCTCAGAACTCAAGTTTGCATATGGCAGAGTCAGTCATGATGGGGAACCCACCTCAGCAAGTCTCTGAATCCCACCCACCCCACATGGTTTGCTTCAGGACCAAAAAGAAAGACATCTTTGTCAGGTGGCCCAATCTCATGTTAGCTGCCAATCTAAGAGGGCAGCACTTGAGACCATAGCAGTTGATCCAGTTGCCCACTCTCCAGGACAGTATGACCTCTCCTTGAGGTTTCCTCAGACCTCTCATCACTGTAACCTTGTCTCTGTGTTCCTCTCATGTGAGCCCCCACCACCTGTCCTGTGATAGTACCTCTGTCTGTCCCTGGCCTTAAATGGTGAAGTCCCATCTCCTCAATACCCACCAGCCCTCCCCTGAGTGACTTTCTGCTTTCTCCTGTCAGGGAGGGGGTTGGTACCCTCTTGCCCACCTTCCAATCCCCAGTGCTCCTTTGACAGGCAAAACTTTGGCTTCATTCCTTTTGCCTCTCCTCACTGCTGTCCTGTTACACCACAGAAGCCAAAATGCATACATGTCTCCCATCTTCCAATCATGTGAGGAACCCACCGCACATAATGGATAGTCCAAGTTCAACCCTAAGGCCCCTTTCTAATGGCAGCCCACAGTTCTAGCTTAGTTCTAGCTTTTCGCTCAATTAGTGTGGTTTTTCTGGAGGGAGGGAGGTTAAGACTGGCTGCTCAAGCAAGACTTGTTAATTGCTTTATCACAAATGTGACTAAAGCAATGTATGCTCTTACTCTCCTTTTTCCAGGTTTTAGGTTATAAATTCAAAACAGCTTTAAGAAAACAGTTTTTATTTTAAAAATTTTAAGTATTGGAATGAATACACACATAAGGCATTTAAAAATTATTCTTCTGGTTTAGACTGTTTACTGGCTCAATTCTAGCTCTGTCCAGAAACTTCACCTGTGAAGGTTGGACCTCATGGGAAGGGACTGTTACTGTACTGAAAGGAAGCCAGCTGTAGCTGAGCTTTGAAACGCTCAGCTTCTAACTCCCGGAAGAAAGCATCATCATCGTTCTGTGTTATCATGTTCTGTAGTTGCTGAATTTCCTTTTCCATCTTAGATCTCAGTTCCCTCTTCACCTTATGTAATGTCTGAAAGAAAATTCATGTCATCCTGCTATTCACAACATTTATCTAGGCCCTCATCTATTTGTATTCCCTCTCTTCCTTCCAGCTCATCAGCTTCCAGCAATAATTTTAATAATTTAGCAGTAGTTCTTACAGAGACCAGAACAGGTAAACTTAAACCTTGGATGGATTTTCTTATTAGTTTTCTCTCCATCCCCTTAGAAAGTGTAATAAAGTTGTTTTATATTTCCTAAAAGTGGAAATAAATTATTTCTATTCTGTTATTACCTGAGCCTGGGCTTTCTCTCTGGCTTTGAGTTCCTGACGTTCCTGTGATATGGCTTCTGCCAGCAATGAAAACTGTTTATAAAGAAGAAAACAAAACCTTACATTTAATGTTTGTAGTCCAAATGTAAAAACTTTTATATAGGCTTAAAATCATTGTCTTAATGGAAACAGGGCAATATATATTTTATCTATGGCCAAGTACTCGCTTACATTTCAGTCTTAAAAATGGGGTCACTTCAGCCTGTACAGGCTGTGGAGTCCCACATTAACATGTGGAGGTTTAGTATTAGTAGACTAAGCAAACTTCTGACACAGTCAGGATCAAGCGCATTGTAAAGTAAGAGAGTGGGGACTTCAGGGAAAATGGTGGAGCAGTAAACAGCAAAGAAACAGCCTCTGTGAGATTTGTTGTCCAGATGCTGGAATATAGCAATGTGAGGAAGAGGGGGAGGGAAGTGGGTTCTCAGGACCCAGCAAGGATCTGAAGCGAGAACTGAAGCCCATGGGGCAAGCCAAGAGATCTCAGTGCAGGAGGAGGTGATGGATAGCGCTTTCTCCCAGAGCCCCAGCTCATAGCATGGGAGAGGTGGCTCAAGCCGACTACAGAGGCTGGTGAGTTACCTGGGTTCAGATACCCCTCAGGAGACGAACCTACTGAGCTCAGAACTCAGAGAAACTGCTGGTGGCTCTCTGTGCCAGGGCAAGGTGGAGCTGAGTTCAAGTGGGTGGGTAGACATACGGTGTGTCTCTAGCTGAATAGGCTCCAGCCTCGCAACCAGAGACCAGCCTGACCTTAGTGGAACTGGTGGTGAAGTCTTGCTGTTGCACCCAGCTGGGATTTCCCTCTACACCACTGTAAATCTACTGCTGGGATTAATCACCTCAGACCTGGGCCTGCCTACTCTGGAAGTGGACATTTTTTTTTTCTGTTGTCATTTTTTTGTTCCGTTCTTGTTTTTATATGTATGTGAAATTTGTTTCTAGTTTTTTGTTAGTGTTCTGTTTTTATTTCTTCCTTCTCTCTTTCCCTCCTGTCTTCTTTACCAGTTTACCAAAGTTTACATAATCTTCCCCTGTCCTCTAGCCTTGTTGCTCAGCTCTTCTTATTCTTCTGTTTCTCTAATTTTTTTCCTCCTAATCCCCTTTGAACGTTCTCCCCTGAAGGTAGTATCACCACTGAAGGCATACTTAGTGTATACAAGTTTCTGGTTTATTTTGGATATTGTTACATAACCACAAATCTAGTTCATACAGTTAAAGGTGGCAAATTAATACTCACCACAATTTGTCATTTTCTAGGCTGTGTTTGATGATACTGTTATTACTGATTGTACTGCTTTAGCCCAGGTGATACAATTGTTCTAATCAGTTCTTGTGTGCCAAGATTGAGACTGCCTGAGGGTCATAAACTACACTATAGGCCAGGCCAGTGCCAAAGAACCAAGGGCTAGCCAAATAGACAAACTTCTCAGCCCCAATAAATTGAAGAGGTATGATTTTTGCAATAGGCTCAAAACCCAAAAACCAGGTACACCTGGAAGATGTCTCTGAAATGTCATTTCCAAAGGGTTCTTGATCCTAGCAATAAAGCTACCTGCCATAAGCAATTCGCAAGCATCAACCCAGGAATTAAAAAAAAAAAAAAAAAAAAAAAAAAAAAAAAAAAGACACGTAAGCAAGATGCAGCCCCAGCCTTCCAACTTGCCAAAAGCAAACCCAAGAGGCCACAAGGTGGAACAATCCAAAAGCCACCCACCCAGAGTCTTGGAAGTGGTAACAGTGGAAGTAACAAAGCAGATGAAGGAGGCTCTAAGAAAAATCAAAACAGATATAATTTCTCACATAACTATAGAGATGGTGACCAGAATGAAAGATACCATTAGTGACTCTACAGCAGATACAAATAAAAAAAAAAGGAGCTTAAGAAAATGATGGAAACCACAAATGCCCAACATAGGAAAGAAATGGAATCCATGAAACAGATTCAAACATATCCAGGAGATTAAATATTCCACAAAGGACAGGCAGCAGAATGGACCAATGTGAGGACAGAATATCAGATATAGATGACAGGATTGTGGTTAGTGATCATGAAAAAAAGAGTTCTTAAAAATGGTAAAGGACCACAAAAAATTCAACAGCTGCTAAATGACACAGAATAACAACATTGATTGGTGTCATTGAAAAGGCAAGAGATAGTGCAAATGACATTAAAAAACACTGAAGTTCACAGAAGTAATGGCAGAAAACCTCCCACGTATGGAGAAAGAACTTGACATACAGCTAAGTGAGGCATACAGAATTCCAATTAGCTGTGATCAACAAAAACCTACCCCAAAGTATGTAATACTCAAGATCCCAGAAATGCAACACAAGAAAAGAATATTAACAGCTGCTAGAGAAAAGCAAATCACCTATAAAGGAAGGCCCATCAAAATCACAGCAGACTTCTCAACACAAACCCCCAAATCAAGGAGAGCTTGGAATGAGGTATTTCAAGCCCTAAAAGAAAACCAGCTCCAGCCCAGACTGATGTACCCCACAAAACTCTTTCAAAATTGATGGAGAAGATACTTCCCTGACTAAGGACACCTGAAAAAATTCATGACCATCAAACCAGCACTCCAAAATGTTCTGAAGGACATTCTAGAAAGAGTCAGTGAGGCCTACAATTCCAGGAACTGCAACAGAATGAATCTACCAGGCAAGGCAATACAGATCAGTTATAACCATCAATTTAAGTGGTCTCAACTCACCAATCAAAACAAGCAGACTGGCAAAATGGATCAAGAAGCAAGACCCAACAATATGCTGCATACATGAAACACATTTAATTTAAAAATTCACAGGCGGAAAAAAAAAATTCATAGACGGAAAGTCAAAGCATGGAAAACAATACTTTGTGCAACAGGAACCCAGAAAAGAGTAGGGACGGCTATTCTATTTGCAGACAAAGTGGATTTCAAGCCAGGACTGATTAAGAGAGAGAAGGTCACTACATCCTTGTAAAGGCAACAACCCAAGAGAATGAAATAACAATCACAAATATATATACACCAAATACCAGCACACCTAACTATATACAACAAATATTAATGGACATGAAAAACCAGGTAACACTAATACAATGGTAATGGGGGACCTCAATACCCAATTGTCTCAAATAGATCAACTAGGATAAAAAAAAATCAACAGAGAACTATCAAAACTAAACCAAACTTTTAAACAAATGAACTTAGTAGATGTATACAGAGTGTTCCAGCGCTGCACCATCAGACTACACATTCTTTTCAGCTGCATGGGGGACATTCTCCAAAATAGACTACATACTAGCTCATAGAACATGCTTAAGTAAATGCAAAGGAATGAAAATTATCCCATGCATATTATCAGACAACAGTGCAATGAAATTGGAAATAAATGACAAAAGGAACCACAAAAACTTCTCTTCATAAACATACGGAAATTAAATAGTACCCTCCTGAACAATCAATGGGTCACAGATGAAATTAAGGAAGAAATTAGTTTCTACAATTGAACTATAATGCCAATACAACATACTGAAACTTACAGGATGGAATGAAAGCAGTCCTATGAGGGAAATTTATAGCAGTGAACTCCCATATCAGAAAAACAGTGAGCTCAAATAAACCTAGTGTTTCAACCTCAAGCTTCTAGAAAAAGATGAGCAAATCAAGCCCAAAGCTTGTACGAGGAAAGACGTAATAAAGACCAGTGCCAAACTTAATGCAGTTGAGATGAAGAAAACAATACAAAAAAAATCAAAGAGTTGGTTCTTTGAAAGATTAAATGAAATTGACAAACCCTTAGCCAACTATATCAAAAAAAGAAGAGAGACAAACCTATGCAATGAGGAATAAAAAGGGTAAACTCACAACAGATCCTGCAGAAACCAGAAGATCATCAATACCTATTTCATGAACCTTTAATTCTAAGATGGAAAACAAAAAAATGGACAGATTCCTAGGTGCATATGAATTACCAAAGCTGGATCAAGAAGATATAAAAATTCCAGATAACCCAGTATCAGCCACTGAAATTGAAGAGGTAGTTAAAAACCTACCAACAAAGAAAAGCCCAGGTCCTGATGGATTTATGGCTGAATTCTACAAGAAATTCAGAGATGATCAAATGCCACTACTCCTCCTCAAATTCTTTAATGAAACTGAAAGGGAAGCAATACTCCCAAATTCATTCCTGGAAGCAAGTATTACTCCAACAACAACATCAGAGAAGGATCCAACCCAGAAAGAGAACTACAGGCCAATCTCCTTAATGAACATAGATGCAAAAATCCTCACTCAAATACTGGCAAACAAAATGCAACAAATCAAGAAGATTATGCACTATGACCAAGTAAGATTCATCCCAGAGATGCAGGGATGGCTCAACATATGCAAATCAATAAATATGATATGCGATATTGACAAAGCCAAGGACAAATACCATGACTGTCTCAAGAGACACAGGAAAAAGTATTTGACAAAGTCCAACACCTATTCATAATAAAAACTCTGCAGAAATTGGAATAGATGCCCTTTGTCTCAATCTGATAAAAGATCTAATGACAAACCAACAGCCAACATCATACTAAATGGACAAAAACTGAAACTTTTCACTGTAAAACCAGGAACAAAACAAGGATGTCCACTGGCACCACTCTAATAATAGTTCTGGAAACATTAGCAAGAGCAATTAGACAAAAGAGGGGCTGGGGATTTAGCTCAGTGATTAGAGTGCTTGCCTTGCAAGCCCAAGGGCCTGAGTTCGATCCCTGGCACCACAAAAAAAAAAAAAAAAAAAAAAAAAGAGAGAGAGAAGAGGAGTAAGGACAGGAAAGGAAGTACCATTATTTGCACATGACATGATACTCTAAATAGAAGTCCCCCAAAACACCATCAAAAGACTTCTAGGTTTAATAACCAAATTCAGCAGCATAACTGGGTACAAAGTCAGCACTTAAAAATCAATAGCATTCCTGTACACAAACTCATTGAGAGAGAAATTGGGGAAATAACACCTTTCACAGCATCCAAAAAAATATAGTACCTAAGAATGAAACTAATGGAAGAAATAAAAGACTTTATACATTGAAAACTACAGTACTCTGAAAAGGAGATTGAAGAGGGTATCAGAAAATGGAAAGATACCCCTTGCTCTTGGATAGGAAAAACCAGTATAGTGAAAATGGCCATACTTCTAAAATTGTTATACAGATTTAATGCAATCCTGATCAAAATACCAATAGTATACCTCACATATTGAGAGAAAACAATCCTAAAATTCATTTGGAACCAGAAGAAACCTAGAATAGCAAAAGCAATTCTGGGCAACAAAGGCAAAGCCAGGGCCATTGCAATCCCTGACCTGAAATTACACTATAAAGCTACCATAATTAAAAACAGCATGGAGCTGGCAAAAAAAAAAAAAAAACCTGAGGATCAGTGAAACAAATTAAAAGATGCAGAAACAAGTCCAAACACTCTCAGCCACCTTATCTTTGACAAAGGAGCCAAACACCCTCACTGGACGAAAGATACCCTCCTTAGTAAATGGTGCTGGAAAAATTGGCTTTCCACATGCTGAAGATTAACACACTAGACTCATGTCTCTCACCATGATCAAAATGGATCAAAGATCTAAATACTGAACACTAAATCTGCTGGAAGACAGAATAGGTAGAACACTAGAAGACATAGGTGTAGGCAAAGATTTTATGAACAAAACTCCAACTGCCCAGGAAATATCACAAAGATTCAACTACTGGGATCTCATCTTATTAAAAACTTTTTGCACAGCAAAAGAAACCACTAAGAGTGACAAGACAACCCAGAGTGGGAAAAAATTTTGACCAGCTGTTCCTCTGACAAAGGATAAACCTAGAATACCTAGAATATAATATACCTAGAATATATAAAGAACCAAAAAAAAAAAAAAATCAGACCCCCCCCAAATTTAAAGACCCAATCCAAAAGTGGGCAGCTGAAATGAATAGACACTTTTCAGATGAGGAAGTAGAAACAGCAAATAACATGAAAAAATGTTCAGCATCACTGGTCATTTGAGAGATGCAAATTAAAACAATACTGAGATTCCATCTCACTCCAGAAAGAATGGCTGTTATCAATAAATCAGCCCAATAATAATGTTGGAGGGGCTGGTGGGAAAAAAGGCACCCTTCACTGTCCGTGGGAGCGTAGACTGGTGCAACCACTGTGGAAATGAATCAGTGTAGAGAGTCCTCAAAAAACTAGGACTAGAGGTTCCATTTGATCCAGCTATTCCTCTTTTCGGTATCTTCCCGAAAGAATTAAAAGCATCATACCACAGCCATATATGCACACCCATGTTTATAGCGACACAGTTTGTAATAACTAAATCTTGGAAACAGCCACATGCCCATCAACTGATGAATGGATAAAGAAGATTTGGCTTTTTTGTATAATGGAGTACTACTCTGCTATAAAGAACAGTAAGCCTGAGCCATTTCTAGGTAAATGGATGTACCTTGAGTCCATTCTCTTAAGTGAAATAAATTGGACACATACTTAAGTATCACGCTGTTTCTCTGGTGTGAGACACTCAAAGTCTAAGAAAGAACTAAAATGTATTATATTGGGAAAGGGAAGAAATTGTTCAGATGGGAAGGGGAACAAGGAATGGGGAAAGGAATGGAGGGACAAAAAAATAATAGAAGGAAAAAAATGGAAACATTTTTGTAAAGGAGGGAAAGGGGGGCTGAAGGGAGGGGAAGGGAATGTGAAAAAAAGCAGCAGCAAAGTACATACAGGTACAAATTCCCTATGATGTTATATGTATCTAAAATGTACCACTAAAATAAAATTAAAAAAAAAATAAGAGAGCAACAGCCCACCTGGTCCTTATAGTAGTTCTCCATTGAGTCCAGTTCATTCTGGTGCTGCCTTTTTTCTTCATCTCGCTTTTCTTTGGCATAGTTTCTTAGATCTCGTAATCTTTGCTTCTGAATTTGTAATCCTTCTTCAAACAGTTTCTTAAATATCTGTTGGTTATATAATCATAAAGATTAATGTATGCTGAACTATCACTACAGAATATTATTTTGCCAACTAGAGTTATACACTGAATGTATTTCACAAATTTTTTTTTTTTTTTTTGGTGCTGGGGATCAAACTCAGGGCCTTGTGCTTGCAAGACAAGCACTGTAACCACTGAGCTAAATCCCAACCCTCACAAAGATTTTTTTAAAATCATTTTTTTTTCAGATATTCACCTACCACTTATTCCCACTAAAAAATATATTTCAACCAGTAGTGGCACATGCCTATAATCCCAACAGTCTGGGAGGCTGAGGCAGGACTGCAAGTTCAAGCTCAGCCTGAGCAATTTAGTAACTTAATGAAACCTTGTCTCAAAAAGGATCTGGGATGTACCCCTAGTGCAAATTAATTCACACTACCCCCAATCCTCAGGACCTCAGTAGGTTTTAGTATATTCAGAATTGTGCAACCATCACTACTAGTTTCAGAACATTTTCATTACCCCACAAACAAACTCTATAAACAGTCACTCCTCATTCTCTCCCCTCCCTTTTGTTCCTGGCACCACTACTCTATTTTGTTTCTATGGAGTTGCCTATTCTGGACACTTCTTTCATTTAGCATAATGTTTTCAAGGTTCATCTACATTTTATTGCCAAATAGTATTTTAGTGTATGAATGTCCATTTTGTTCATCAGTCCTATGGGTGGTTTCACCTTTTGGGTAGTTACAAATGATGTTGCTATGAATGTTTGTATACAGATTTTTGTGTCAATATGTATCTAAAGAGTGAAATTAGTGGATCACATGTTAATTCTGTATGGCCTTTTGGTAATCTTTTGGAAACTGCCGAATTATTTTCCAAGACACTCATGCCACTTTACAGTCCTACCAGTCCTGTATGAGGGTTCTAAATTCTGTACATCCTTACCAGCTCTTTAGACATCTTGGTGGCTGTGAATGGTGTCCTGTTGTGGTTTTGATTGTATTTCCCTAACAGCTAATGGTGTTTAGCATCTTCTCATGTATTACAAAGATCCTTCACTGCCTCCAGCAAAGAATTGTTAAGCAGTGATATATATAAGGCAAGAACCCTGAGTGGAAACAAACATTGCACTTAAAACAAGGGCATATCCGAGCGTGTGGTGGTGAGCATTGAGGTAGTAGTGTTCAAAGAGTTTGGATACTCTTGTTCTCTACTGATAATTCCTGATAGAAGACTGGTTCTGACAGCCATCATTCAATAGTTGTGTTACCTTGGGCAAGTTACTTAACCTTTCAAAAGCCTCAGTAGTGTCTTCTAGAAATACTGTGTTTCAGAGTACTCAGTCAAATTAGCTATGATAATTGTTTTACTATAGAAAGTTCACTGATAGTTTGGGATCCCTAAAGATTAATCACTGCAGCTTGATTAGGATGAAAAAGCAAATCTTAGGGAAACAGCGCACTATACAGCTGTCCTAATGCTCTTCCTGATCTTAGGTGGACTCCTGTATTAAAGAATCATGCCAAAAAATTCCTGTTTTTATAGTGCACTCCCAAACCCTAACCCAGTTGTACTGGCAGAGTAGCCGTATGTAGGAGGCAGAGGGAATTAAGATTTCACATGAAGACGAGGGCCCTGGAGACAAAAATGATGGAATGCACAGTAGAGTAATGAAGTGTAGAAGACTACAAACTCTCATGGCCAGCATTTTAGGATTTGCATTTGGATTCTGGATTCAAATTGAGACGCGTCAGAGTGGTCCTGAAAGATGACAGACAAAATTCACCATAACAGGACTGGACAGAAAGGCCATACTTACCATTTCTTCCCGGGTTCTCATTCTCATCATTTTTGCACGCAACTGAACTCTATAATCATCGTAATATTTTCGGGCACGAACAATTTGCTGACGATTTTCTTTTATTTTTGATTGGGTCAACCTTTGTCTATGAATGCGGTCCCTGAAGTCTTGCTAGAAAAGGGGAAGGGAAAAAGGGACATAAGGAGAAGAGGAAAAAACAGTCTCATGTTCATTCTCATCTCCCCACTCCCTGTCAACAATATCTTCAGGAAGCCAGCCAGCCATGCGGGCTCCATGGCCTCCTCCCTGGGCACAGAGCGTGTAAGACCGGCAGCCCCAGAATCCTTCAGGCTTCAGCTTTATTGCCTTGGTCTGAAGAGCAGCACCAACAAGCTCTCAATACTACAGAAAGTAGCCCGCACCCTGAGCAAGCTCTGCAGGCTTCATCTCCCCACTCCAGCAGGGGTCACGGGGCTCCAGCCAGTATGTTTAACAAGGGCAGGAAAATGGCACGCTGAGCTTGAGTTATCAGAAGTATTTAAATAGGCCAAAACTAAGGCAATTAGACAGTATCTGACCAAACTGAAGGAAATGAGGTCATGCACATATAGCCTCCAAATCAGGTGTTCAGGTATTAAGTGTCTTCTCCCATACCAAAGTTCTCCATACACTTGAGGCAGGTTTTTGGAACTGCTGAGGATTAGAGTTCTCATGGCTTCCCTGTACTCACTAATCAATGACAGGTTTTTAAATTTCTTCCTTTGGAAGATTCTCCAACCTCTGTTCTCTCCCTTCACTATACTTATATGGAATAATGTGCTAAGTATGATGTCCCAGCTAAATAATAATGGGTAAACTACCTCAGTTGTCCACTTGGGACCTGGGAAAGACAGGATGGCAAAAAACACTCAGCTTCAACCACCTGGTACCTAGAAGGGGCTGTGGAGGTGCAGACACGGAACTGGGTAACATCTCAATTACACCCCTTGCTTAGCATGGTGAGACCCAGGGCAAGTTACTCAACATTTCCAAAGCCTTACATTTTTCATTTCATAGAAATCATGTTCTGTAATTTGTCACTAAAAAGACTAAATGAAACTGGATATAAAATACTATCTCTTCCTCATCAATTTTGGTTAAAGCCCTAGACACTTCCTCAGGTGAGTGTTAGAAGAGTCTGTGTTACCCAGCTGTATAGGTGAAGGAAATGAATATAACGTCTAAGTGCAAAATTATAATTCCCAGGGTTGGGGATTTAGCTCAGCCTTGAGTTCAATCCCCAGCATTCCCCCCAAATTATAATTCCCAATTGCTTTTCACATACCAGTCTCTTGTTATGTTCATATTCTTTCTTGACAAGGGTGGTAAGGAGATCATGCCTTCTCAGGGCTTCTTCTATCTTGAAGAGCAACACAAAGGAAAGTAGGTTAATCATGTTATTCAAGGAAGTGCTTCCCCTTTCTGGTTTATAATTTTAAGCTTTGAACTAACAGTAACTTACTTCATCCTGGAGTTTCTTCTTTGATCGATTTTCTCTACACGCATCTTTTTTGAGCTGTTCAACATGTGCAATTTGCTGTTTCCACATTTTGCTTAGTGTTGGGTCAGAGACATAGAGAAATGGAAACTGTTCCAACATCAGGGGCAGGAGACTGTGTTCATCTACTTTCACTGCAAGGAAAAATGAGATGCGTTCAATCTGATGCACAAGCTGACAGCAACTCTCGACCTGCCTTCCTGGTAGACCAGTGCTTATCCAGGTTATGTGGTGCTGAACCTGAACCCTTCGTTCTGAGACTACTTATTAATCCTGCATTCCACCTTTGATGGGGCAGGCCAGCTACTGGTAGGCATGGAGAGAGTCTCAACAGTTCTGACTGACCACACTTGGGCCTGGGAATTCCAACGTAACTGCTCAGCCACCAGATGCTTTGGGCCTTTGGACAGATGGCTCCTGCAGGTTCATCCTGGTAAGCATGTGCTTCGAAGACAGTCTGTCTAAATGAGATGTGGCCGGAAGGTCAAAAGTCTTTGGGGATAGTTAGAAGCCTAGCATTTCGTATGATCTTGTTTCCTTGTAACAAGGCCCCAATGCTGGCACCAACTCTCAATACGTAAGAAGCCAAATAAGCCATCTACTTGCCTTGGAGCATTCTTTGCACTCTGTCAACTCCCTAAGAAAGAAAAAAGAAAAAAAGCAACCAGAGTGAGTGAGGCTCAAGCTGGAGCAGCAGGCAGTCCTGGCATTCTTCTGGTGCCAACATTTGGGCCTCCCTAATGTACTTCCTTATCTAAGAGTTTTAGCTCTCTTTACAGAAAACCAGTCATATGGCAGTGACTTTAAAGAAGGAACTTTCTGCTACCAACTGGTAGATGTTCTCAGTGTCCTCGGAATGCAGTATATACTGTCAAAGGATGCCAGTTTTCCAAAAAGTACACTTTTGTGGTTCTTACTTGGAGCTGCTTTATTTGGCTTTCGAAGGCCACCTCTTGGACTCTGTGGTGTGGTTTTTCTGGAGGCAATCTTCCCAGGCTGACTGTGTTTTGGAGTTCCTTTATGAACAGCTTCTCTGTATACTGTTTCCTTAGAAGCAGATAAACAATCGAAATAAGACAGCAGTCTAACAACTCTTTCATACTTCATCTTAAGTATCACATGTTGACAAAAAATAGCTAACCAATCCCTAGCAAAATCTCTCTACTTCAGATTTCTAAATCTGGTTAGCATCCATCTAAGTTAAAGACATTTTTTGGTCTCTGGCATCCCTTGGAATTTGCAAAAGCTCTGGATGTTTTTCAAGTTTCAGTCACCACAGTCCCATGTCCCATAATGTGCCTGTTTGACAACTTTTCTCATGTAGGCTAACAGAATTCTCAAGCAACTACACAATATGCTTGGATATTACTAGTCTGTACTTTACAGCCGGTTTTGCTCATTAATATTTTAGTAAGCATTTCTCCATGCTTTCACTTAGTTTCTGTAAGCCATTATTTCAAAAAACAGTGAAAACTTATGCTTTGGGTTTCTTTTAACCAGGTATAGAACACTTGAGGTTCTCTGTCTTCTCTTACTCCCTTTTGCTATTGTTTTGGGTTTTTTTTTGCACTGGGGATTAAACCCAGGGCCTCTGGACTGAGTTACACCCCCAATCCTTTGAGACAGAGTCTTGTTACAGAGTTCAGGCTTGCATTGAACTATATAGTCCAGGCTGGCCTTAAACTCATTATGTAGCCCAAACTGGTCTCAAACTTGCTATAGTCCTCCTGTCTCGGCCTGAGTGCTGGGACTGCAGGTATGCACCACCATGCCTGGCTTCTCATATTCCCTTTTAACTTTGGCAGTCCAGACCATTTTTTTTAAAACCCCTGATGAATGGCTAGGCAGTAGAAACCCTGAAAAATGAATGGAAGCTTTATGCAGAAGGAAAAACACTAGTTGTCTTTGGTACTATGTTGTCTGGTATCTTAAAAACTCGACTACTCTATGAATAAAAGAAAATTTTACATCATGAAATGAAATCCTGACTTTTCCTAAACAGCTAATAATTAAAATCCTGTTGTTCTTTTTTTCTTTTAAAAAGATCACCTTTGTACTTTCTACTGATCAGATCTAATGGTATTTATTACAGTGGAGATTTTTACCCACTGTTTCCTCCTCCTCATTTATCCCTTGAGGGTCAATGTTCTCTTGAACTTTATTTCTTCTTAGTTCCCTTTCAAATGCTTCAGTTAATGCCTAGAGAGGAAAAGTTCATAAATGTTATAGTTATTACAAGCATGTACAAGTGAAAATGAAGGAAAAATAATCACCTAGGCTCCTGTCACCTCTAAAGTATCAAGCTCATTCCCTTTTTAAAAAAAATTCCCTTCAGGTCTGTAACAGAAATACACAACTGTGACCGTATAATTGGGATGTAAAATGAAATTTACATCATGCAGTTTTTGTTCTCACAGGGAGGGTTTTGTTCTCACACTCCCAAGTGGAAACTGTATGCCTAGTTACATACTGAGTAGAACTGCTCTAAGACATCTATCTGAATTAACTTCAGTTTTCACCATTACAAATACTAATACATTAGAAAACCATTATAAAATCTACTACAACAAACAACTACATATTCTGAATTCATACAATATTTCAAAATCCCTGTTCCACTGCAGAAAGTTTTCTTTGGTAATCTTACCAGTTGTCTTACAGAAATCCAGCCATCTCTTCTGATCTACTATCTCTCATGGCCCATTATATTTAGTCTATCTTAAATTCCCTTGTTTGAAAGTCTCCGTAAAATACCAACCCCCACTGATCTTTTCCTGAATCCACTGGAACACTGGGCTGTATTGGGCCGGGTTATTTTCTTGAGAATTTCATGAGTATAATTTTATGCTCCCTAAGGGAGACATAAACCATAACACATAATTGTCATCCACTCAACTCAAGCATAGTAAATGCGTTTTAACCCTTTAATCAGCAGCATACTCTGCATAGCATTTGCTGTGGGGAAGTGGAACTGCCTACTGCCCAATGGTAGTCAAGAGACAGGGAAGTACCTTTGCTTGGAACTGGCGGATGTCTGTTTCTTTTTGCTTGCGCTGTCTTTTTCTCTCTATCTGGAACTGTTTGTGTTTGTTAACTGGAGATGGAGACAGCGAATGGGACCTGAAAGGTGGTTTTCTGTGCACAGAAAGTCCTGCAGCACAGAAAAGCCATTTACCATGGGTTCCTGACAGCCAGAAATGTCAAGGTGGAAATCAGGTAATTGGTTCTTACCAGCTCTAAAGAGAATAAATGAATGTACTAAGTGTACTGTCCCCTGTAACTAATTTGTATTTCAATCATACAAACAAGAGATAAATGCATATAAATGTACACTGTCTATCTTAAATATTTAGCATGTATATTCAACTTTGGATTGAACTGAGCATGCTTGCTATGAATAAAGCCCTACACAAAGTACTCTTCGAGTAAGGGTGGCAAGCAAGAAAAGGTAAATTCTAGGTCCAGAGGAAGGGATGTAACTACATACACATAGCTTATAAATATGTATAAGACAGTATGCTTACAAGCAAAATTAACTACATTTACTGTGGTTACGTACTGTTTCTGCAGCCTAGATTCTTCCCTAATGGATAGCGACATACATGCTTATACAATGAGGTACACTGTAAAAACTGTTACACCAGAGCTAAAATGAATAAACTGGATTTTTTTTTTTTTTTTTTTTTTTGTGCTGGGGATCGAACTCAGGCCCTTGTGCTTGCAAGGCAAGCACTCTAATCACTGAGCTAAATCCGCAGCCCCAATAAACTGGATCTTTACGTATCAACATAAATAGATTTATGGGACCTGAAAGGTGGGTTTCTGTGCACAGAAAGTCCTGCAGCACAGAAAAGCCATTTATCATTGGTTCCTGACAGGTATGTAACATTGGTTACGTACCAACATAAATAGATTTCCAAAACAATGTCAACAGGAAACAAGTTGCAGAAAAATATATGCAGTATCTCTATAGATTTAAAAATCATAAAACAATACAGCAGTATGTTTGGGTAAGAAATGTACAGTGTAAGTTATTAGAGTATAAAAACAGTGATAAGAGAAAACAATACCAACTTGGTATTTTTGATTCCTTCTACGTATTTCTGAAATGTTTAAAATAGAGCATCATTAGAAACACACGGGACCATCTAAGCAGTGCACACGGACCCCTGCCCCAGACACCCTTGGGCTAAGTACCTGGCCTTAGTGCCTTTGGCCTGCACTCCATGATGCTGTCACTGTGCCGAGACATCGTCTCCTCGTCACCGCTGTCTTTCTTTCCACTATCTTCTTTATGGTCAATCTTTTCTTTACTTTGATGACCCAGGGCACTTTTTAACATCTAGTGAGAAAATTTTCAACATCTTTTCATTAATTTCAGCAGGATATAAATTGGAGAAGAAAGCAGATCTTTAAAAAGTTTCCTTTAATGGGGATTTAGCTCAGTGGTCAGAGCACCTGCCTCACAAGCACAAGGCCCTGAGTTTGATCCCCAGCACCGAAAAACAAAAACAAAACTAATGAAAACTTTCCTCTAATAGTCACTAGTTTTTAGATGTTTATGCATGTTTAGCCTTTTAAAGGGTAGGTATCAGGGCTAGGAACTATTGAGTTTCCTTGTATGGATTTAATATATTCATTCAATGTTACTCCATTATATTTTGTGAGAATGATCAATTTTGTATCAGATTTGTCTTTATTGACAAAGAGAAACTACATAAATAGTTTTACAGAATCATCACATATTAAATGATGTAGTTTTCATCGGAATTGATAAATGGGTAAATGTGTGCTGTATTTGATTCTATCATAAAAGGCTAAGAGATAATGGTTCATGTCCTACCTGCTTGACTTCTGGAACATTTTCATGGTGACTAAGACTTAAGTTATTTATCAGTACCTAAGCTTAGTTTTTACTTTCCACTGGGAGAGCAATGAAATTGCTTGTTAACCACAGCAATCTCAATATATATTAATGAACAAGACTTGCCCAATCTAGTTCAGACAGCCGTTGAGACAGTTTCTCTGACACCACATGTAGTTCTTGTTCTGTTAACCTTTTTCTTGGCCTCTGGGAGAAAGATGAATTCCATAATGAAGCTGCAGCTCTGTTTTCATTTCTGTAATAAAAGTGACCATGTGGAATCTAATAGCCAGGTATACGTTACAGTAATAACTGTAATATATATTTTAATAAATATTTCACGCTGGCTTTCACAGCTAAATTTAGAGAATCTACCCTTTACTTTTCAAATCCTTTTGCAAAAAGACTATAAGCATTGAAGCCTGCAGTAATGTTACCTTTTTCCTTTTGGAAGCTTCCTTGTCCTGGGGCTGAGGACTTGAGCTGGATAGGTTTTTTGGTCACTATCTTTAGGCACCATGGAGGTTAAGATAATTGTATCATCTGGTTCCTATTAACAACAGAAAAAAGTCAATTTGAAAAGAGTACAATAAAGACATGTATATCCCTTTTGGGGGTAAGGAAGGGAAGACCTGTGACAAAAAGCTAGATCCTTCAATTTCCATGTGACAACGCATTTGTCAAAATATGCTGACATGCAACATCAAACGTCTAGAGCAATATCTACCAACTTCTGCTCTGAGAAAAAGTGTGGCTCAGGATGCCATTCTAATACAAAGGCAGGTGACAGATTCTCAAACATGAAATTTCAGGGGTTATCACAAGAAATGGGAAATATTCAAGTTATCTATTGTATCAAGAACTCAACAGGGATTTTTCAGAGTTGAAACACTTAAACATGAAATCTCCCAAAATATGAATGAAATGCTTAGCATTTTCAATAATTTATTTCTTAACCTTACAGAGAGTCACTGTTTATAAATTCATCCTGGCACATAGCTGCCTATCTTTTCTAGAAAGAAATGGATTGGAGCTGGGCATGGTGGCACATGCCTGTAATCCCAGCACTCAGGAGACTGAGTCAGGAGGACTGCCATGAGTTTAAGGCCAGCCTGGGCTACATAGTAAGTTCAAGGCCAGCCTGAACTACATAGTAAGACCCTGTCTTAAAAAACCAAACAAACATACAAACAGAAAGATATGGATAGGATGACAGTATAAAATGGAACTTTTTTTCCCCAAAGAAAAGAAACCAAAATAGTTCAAGATATTAAGAGTTGGTAGGATTGGAGGAGATTTAGCTCAGTGGTAGAGTACTTGCTAGGGCCCTGAGTTCGATCCTTAGTAACTGCCCCACCCCCTAAAAGGTATTAACTAAAAGCTGGATAATGGAATACCAATAGATGGTTTTCTTTTTCATACTTTCTGGCATTTTTAAATTACTTAACTAGAGACACACAAAATGAGTTCTGAAGCCAGAATCCCTGAATTCAAATCCTGTCTCTCACTGTGTAACCTCAGACAAGATACTAACCTCTTTATACCAGCTTTCCCATGGAAAATATACCTATTCCAGAAATGTTCTGAGAAATAAATTATTCAACACCTAGGACTGTACCTGGCAAAAAAATAAACATTCCATATGTGTTGGCTCGTATTTCCTTTTTATTATTATTTCCCTTTTTTACTTTTCAGCTTTCTTTTTTTTCAATCAGTACATGTTTGCAGTACATTACATTCCTTGTAGAGAGCTGGTACGTGTATATAACACATCTTATTTCTTTTCTTCATCCCTTTCTCTTCCTTCCCCCTCCCTCTATATCTTGGTCCCTCCTCCCCATGCCTTGCCTTGACATTCATCTTGTCCCCACCTTCCTAGAATAACTTTTATTTTTGAGACAGTCTGTGTAGTTCAGGCTGGCCTTAAACTCACAGTGATCCTCCTGCCTCAGCCTCCCAAATGCTATGATTACAGGTGTACGCCACCATGCCCAGGACTAATAACACTAAGAATATGCAGGTGTAAATACACCGTGGTAAATTTTAAGTACAATGCCATTTCATTTTATAATAGTGAAGTATGCTTGACTATTATCCTATCAGAGATCTCTTTAAATACATGGGCTTCTGGAGTTAGGAGTGTCTAACTCAGTGGTAGAGCACCTGCTTAGCATACGCAAAGCCTTGGGTTCAATCTCCAACACCAAAAATACTAAATATGGGCTTTCCCCAATTGGAAGTAAGCTTTTCCACTTACCACAGAAAATGCTGTGTGCTCTCCAACTGAATTCATAGCCGGGGAGAAGTGACTTGAATGCAGATATTCTCTTCCAATGGGGCAGGGTGCTCGAGGCTCTGAAGGGTGGTAGGGTGGATGTAAAGGAATAGCTGCTCTGATAGGCTCCCCTAGCTTTCTAGCACTTGGAGCCATACTCACAGAAGGGATTCCAGCTGTTGAGACAAATTACAGTGAATCTTATGATGAAATTCTAAGAAATAAATCATTTTGCATATAACATACCTATATAAACATATTCACATACTAACTAAAGCACACAAAAAATAATTAAACCAGGGATGTATTCTTAGCCGAAAAAGTAGGGATCTAATTAAATCAAGATAGATGTTGTCTTAGTTACTTTCTCTCGTTGCTGGGACAAAATACTAGACACCCAAAGTTAGGGGAAGAAAGGTTTATTTGGCTCACAGTTTGTAGAGGTTTCAGTCCACAATCACCTGGGTCCAAGGCAGGGTGGCATGGCAGACAGGCAGAACACAGCCAGGTAAGCAAGGAATGTACGCAAGGGGTGGGAACCAGCTTCTTCCTGTATTTTATATTTTTATCCAGGCTACCTGGCTTTAGGGTGGGCAGTACTCCCACCCTTAATCCTAGTACCCTTAATCCTAGCATCACATCCTTGATCCCAGCAGAACCGTGCCAAAGCAATCAATGGACTAATTTAGTAATCACACACTCTAGATCCAGCTACCTCTTACATGAGGTTTTGTGGGGACATCTAGACACAAACCATAACAGATGTAATTTTTTTTTTTTTAAGATAGGCTCTTGCTATGTAGTTCAGGTTGGCCTCAAACTCACAGTGCAGTGATCCTCCTGCTTCAACCTCCCAAGTGCTGGGACTGCAGGTTGCGCCCCATTTCTGGCAGGATGCATGTAATCTTAGTATTATCATGAAATTTTTCCTTGAAAGTTTAAAAATAATGAAAACCCGAAAGCTACCTAATGGTTTGAAGGATGTCTATGTAAATTATAATTCATTTATGTGTTAGGAAAGTAGTCAACCATTAGCAATGATCTTCTGTGATAATCCTATATGGAAATCATGGAGAACAATGAGGAACGAGAGTTGGGCCCAGTGGCGGACACCTGTAGTCCCAGCTACTTGTGAGGCTGAGGCAGGAGGATCACAAGTTCAAGACCAGCCTGGGCAGCTTAGTAAGACCTTGCCATAAAATGAAATTTTAAAAAGGCTGGGGGATGGGCTGGCATGGCAGTGCATTCCTATAATCCCAGCACTGTGGGAGGCTAAGGCAAAAGAATCACAAATTTGAGTCCAACCTAGGCAATTTAGTGAGATCCTGTTTCAAAAAATAAAAGGGCTGGAGATGTAGCTCAGTGTGAGGGTGCTGGGTTCAATCTCCAGTATGGCATAAATAAATAAATAGGAGGGGCTGGGCATGTAGCTTAGTAGTAGAGTGCTTGCCAAGCACGCACAGGCTGTGGGCCCAATGCCCACACCACCAAAAAAAAAAAAAAAGGAATATTTTGTCATTCACTATTAAGTTGAAGGCCAGCAACTGATATAAAAATGTATCAGAGATTCGCTGTCTTTAAAAGAAAAAACAACAAAGTCTTTGAGAGAAGACTTAGACAATACAACAGTGGACACAAAAAATGTGACCAAAGACCATCTCAAACAGAACTCCAAGCTCATAATTACAGGCAGACCTTTAGAAATAAGATCATATAAAACTAAAAGGAAAGATGAAGTATAGCACAATACAGCTAGTAGCAATAGCAAATGTCCCCAACCCAGCAGTAATCTAAAGAACTAATAGCACATTACAACTCACTGTCTTCACCAAAGGATGCTGTATTCTTGGACAGAGAAACAGATGAGGGGGGCTTCAACCTGTCCTCACATGGTTTTGGACTTGGTGAGGCTACTGTTTTTTTAGACTGTGTATCAGCAGGACTTTGGGCACCTTGGAGAGAAGAGATTAAAGGTAAATTCTTAAACTATTGAAAAGTTTGCTAAGAATTATACTATATTATACTAAAAGCCAAGAGGAATAACAATGTTGAAAGAATGTTAGTCCAACTGCTTGTAATACCAATTGTTTTAAATAACTATCACAGAGTATGATACAATTCTATAGCCCAGAATCCTTTATACAATTTGAAAACAAAGTTGTATTAAAACTTTCATTACTCTGCTTTAGAAAAATAGGTGCCAGAGTTGTAGAAATGCTTAGTATTAAGTGGCCACCTTTGGGTACAAAAAGATACTTGAATTAGGGGTTACAGAAAGTACCATAATCAAAGAATTATAGTCCAGAAATTGAAGCCGAGCCCCACATAGTAGTGCACGCCTGTAATCCCAGCACTCAAGAGGAGGCTTAGGCAGGAGGATCACCATTAGTTTGAGGCCAGCCTGTACTAAGTTCAAGGCCAGTCTGAACTGCACAGCAAGATCTTGTCTCAAAAATAAAACAAAACAGATACTGAAGCCTAAATTAGATGCCTGTGGATGTGTATGACAGTTATCCGATCTGTCGATCTGAATGTAAAAGCAAACTGCCAGAAACCCTTTATTACATCAAACCCAAACACCATCACCAGGTGTCTCTTACAACCTTGTCTCCTTTGCCTTAATTGCAGTAAAGACAATTCCTCCCTCTACCTGTAATGTGAAAACAAGTACAGGTTGAGTGCCTCTTATCCAAAATGCTTGAGACCAGAAGTGTTTTTGGATAGTGGAATATTTGCATATACATAATGAAATATCATAGGATTGGAACCAAACTCACTGGTATTTCATATATACACAGCCTAAAGTAATTTTCCACAATATTTTTAGTGTGCCTGTATTTTGACTAAAAATTGGGTCAAGTGTGTGGTTTTCCATTTGTGATGTCAAAAAGTTTTGGATTTTAGGGGTTGGAGATTTAGCTCAGTGGTACAGCGCTTGCCTAGCAAGTGCAAGGCCCTAAATTTGATCCCCAGCAACCCCCCAAAAAAGAAAAAAAGTTTTGGGTTTTGGAATATTTCAGATTTTTGGATTAGTGATACTCAATTCAGTTTTTTTTTCAGTTCATTTTCTTATAGTTTACCTTTTTCATGGCATTTGATACCACAGAACTCATTTCTAGAATCATTATCCCTCTCATCCTATCAACCTATTCAACTACCTTCAAAAAGTCCCGTTGCCCACTCCCCACCCCCCATATCAGGTATTGAACCCAGGGCCACAGGCCTGCTAAGTAGGTACTCTTCCAATAAGGTCCACCTCTAAACCTTTTTGAGACAGGGTCTTGCTAAATCGGTCAGGCTGACCTCAAACCTGCGATCCTCCTGCCTCAGCTCCCAAGTAGCTGTGATTGTAGATGTATGCAAGCATATCTGGCCAACAAATATTCTTATATTAACTATACTTGATTGATTATTCTATTATATCGCCTATCCCAATGGCAAGCACATACTTCGGCCTACTGTCTGACCTTCAGACTTAGGTTCTCTGAACATAATTCCTTGTAATGTACCAGCTACTCCCTGGAATTAGAGTATTGATGCTGACAGGAACTTCAGACATGGCTTAATCCAACTCTCACATGGGGGCTCTGAAAAGATAAGAGCCTATCCAGAGTCACATCTCCAGCAGCAGAGTCTGGATAAAGATAAAGGCCACTTCATTCCTAACCTAAGGTACTTAATACCACACTAACATTCTTGTCCTTCTATTCAAAAATAATTATTTTGGCATGGTTTTTTGCTGTTTTGAAAGAGAATTTTACTCTATGTTTTACTTATCATATTTATCAGCAGCCTCCTAAGTAGAACATAAGCTCCACAAAGGCAGGGATTTCTGTCTGTTTTGTTTCCCACTCTACCACCACTGCCCAGCAGAGAGAAGGCCCTGAATAAATATTGAGTACAATGTGGCTACTTTGCCAGAAACTCAGTTTCCATAACCAACGAAGTTCCCTTGTAACGTGTGAATGGTGTTACAGAAATAGAGATGGCACACAGTATAAACACAGCGCATCAGAGCCTGAGGCGGACAGGGGAGGCTGAAAACTGCAGGGCAAGTTCACCAGGAAGAGGAAGGAGGAAAAGCACCCAGTATATGATCAGTATGATACCAGAGAAGAGCATGGAAACCCAGGTGGATAAGATGGGAGCAAGATATTGGAGGAGGGGGAGCTGAGGGTGAGAGATGCTCAGATCCACAAGATGGAAGAAGCAGATTGTCGGAAATGTGGCCTGCAGCCAGAGAGAAAAACCGCCACTGGGAGTACAAACTTGTTGAAATGATGAAAAAGCCAATTAGCTCAGGGAAATAAAATTAAGGACTACTCTGGCTGGGCATAGTAGCAGATGCCCGTAACCCTAGCACTTGGGGAGGCTGAGGCAGGAGAATCACAAGTTCCAGCCAAGCCTGGTTAACTTAGCAACACCCTGTCTCAAATTTAAAAACAGGGCTGAGGATGTAGCTCAGTGTGAAGGCCCTGGGTTCAATCCCCAGCATTTAAAAGGAGTACTCTGGAAGTGTGACTAGACTATATAGCTGTATGTAGAACTGTCTCCCTAGGACGTCAGGTCCCACACATCACACGACAACCTCGAACCTACTGAGCTGCCTTGGACTTACTGCCATTTGCTTGTGAAGTGTTCGTATTTTAGTAGGTAACAGCTGGTATTCTGAAGTTTGATGCTAATGTTCAGACAGGACTCTATCCTCCTCAAATTTTAAGACTGTAACTCTACGAATTATAGTTGTATGTTGAATTATAACTGAGTTTTTTTGATAACTCCCATTTAAAGTTTACTTACTGTTACTTCTCAGAGAAAAGGTGTATGCTGTGTCTCCAAGTCGAATTATTTCACCAGTGGATTCGGCTTCATCTTCATCCCAAGAAGGGCCCAAAGCCTCAGAAGAGAATGAACACCTGAAAGAGGTCTCTCACTTACTCAGGGGCCAGCCTGACCAGAGAGGGCCCAGCTACTGAGGGCCCATCAAACCGCTCCCCACAGCTGGCCTGCAACTCTCCAGACTGCTCCTTGCTAGATGCAGAAAATCTGAATGACCAGGTCTGGGCTGGGTATGGTGCTCAATGGTAGACAGCATGCTCAGCATGCTCAAACCTCAATCACCTGCACCACTAAGAAAAGAGAAGAAGAAAAAGAAAGACAGGAAAGACTCTCTCTTGTGCTGCTTATCACTTCCTGCTGCTTGTCTGATTCATTTTGACTGGTACTAGAATGGTAGAAAAAACTGTGTATAAAGTGTGAAGGATTAAACAGAATACACACAAAGAACAACAAACACTGATAAATTAAGGGTGTGGCAGTACCTTGTAGTCTCTGTTGGGTATTGATTTTGCATTAATATCCTTGAATTGTTTCACTTTTGCACTTACTTTGTTAAGTTTTTAAAAATCTAATGATGAAAAATAAAGTCAAGAGTTTCATCTTACAGTGGTTTTCTTTGAAACATCCTTCGCAGTGCCCTATACTTAAGGCATTGGCTGTGCTTTTCAAACTATGGCAAACTCCATTAAAAAATTAAGAATTAGAAATTTAAAAGGAAATCACAGCATTATGTTCAACTTTCAGTTAGCAAGAAATGCAATCGAACCTGTAAAAATAATACATTTTGTCTGTAAAAGTAGCACAAATTCTAAAACTTTGATCGCTATTAGTCAGTGACGCTAGGTATTTAGGGTGCACTAACCCAGTACTTTTATGCTGGAAAATAACTTGGCAAATTTTATTAACAGCCTTAAAATATTCATTCTCTTTAAGTCTAGCCTAAAGATAGAAAGACAGGAGACAAGAAGAAAGGCACATATCCTTTCTTTTTAAGAATAACAATAAAAACAGGAACAAACCTCTACTTTAGAAGAATGGTTTGGTAAATCACAATGCAGCCATATGAATAGTACGCTAAAAAGTGATTAAAAATTACAAGCCGGGTGTGGTGGCACATGCTTGTAATCCCAGCACCTGGGAGGCTGAGGCAGAAGGATTACCAAGAGTCTGAGGCCAGCCTGGGCTACACAGTGAGTTCAAGGCCAGCCTGAACTATACAGTGAGACTCTGTCTCAAAAAAAAAAAACCAAAACAAAATGAAACAAAAAATTATTACACAGCTGGGGGTGTAGCTCAATGGTAAAACACTTGCCTAGCATGTAGGATGCTTTGGTGTTTGATCCCTGGCACCACTGTAACTATACACATTAAAGAGTTTAACAACTTAGGGGAAGACTTGACACTAATTTAAAAATGGGAGAAATAAAATTACAGACAATAACCACGCATGATAGCTTATGCCTATAGTTCTAATACATGGGAGGCTGAGGTAAGAAGATCAAGTTTCATATCCAGCCTGGGCCACTTAGCAACTTAGAAAGACTTCATCTCAAAATTTAAAAAAGGACCAGAGATGTAGCTCAGTGTGAAGACCCTGAATTCAATCTCCAGTACTGGGGAAAAAATTATATAGGTAATATAATTTAATCCAAAAAAGGAAAAACAAGTGCTCGCTTCGGCAGCACATATACTAAAAAAAGGAAAAACAAAGTTAAAAAGTAAAAGATAACAAAATGTTAATGATGGGATTTGGTTTTAAGTAGTAGATTTCATCTTTTTTCCTGCTATATAAAACTTTTTATATACTTTGCAAGTTATCTGCAAAGTTAATCAAAGAAAAAGCAAATTGGTAGTTAAGAAAGAATTAGTATTATATATGATCACAGTTCTTAAAACCCTCTCAGGAAAATATAAAATAGGAGAAGTCAGTAAAATGTTCACATTAGCTTTTGGGGGGTTCCATTCTGGCATATTGTATACAATTTTAATTCTTAGTAGATGGAAAAGCATAACTTATTTTGATGAAATTCAGAGACATTGCCAGCTACCTCTCAAAAGAAACTCTTTTCCATGATGATTTGGACTCCTTAGTACTTTCTATCTCTTCCAAAGGCTCTCCTCCATGGGATTTTTTAAAATACTGTTCAGTTTCACCTGTTTAGAACAGATCAAAAACAACAATACCAAAACCTACGTTAATACAGAACCCCTTTATTGTACACAAGTGGGCTGAAGAGGTAAGGACGGTGAAGCAGCCCCACCCACTGTGGTAAACTAGGGTCTAGTGACAGTGAAATTAGACCCGAATCATCACCTGTAATGAGTTACTCACGTTAACAAAGAAACAGGCACGTGCTTTCAAGGCAGTGCCTACAGCTGTACAAAGCAATTTTTTTTTATACTAAGTGTTTGGTTTCCCAAAATGGCCGAAAAACATGATTGTACCAACTAACTTCAAACTCCAAGACAAACACGCCTTAAACTGAGAGTCAGACCACATCAAAGCTTAGATACAATTTTCCTAAGACCATCAACTTTTTTTTCCCAACCCAATACTTAAAGAACACACACTTTCGCCAGTAGCAGAATTCACTAGGGCAATGACTTCAGGAGACATGTGGGTGAGACTGCCTCAGATTTAGACTTACCTTTCTGGTTAGTCTCATGCTCATTTCTATATATTCCCTGTTCAAACACTCACCCTTATATTTTCCTATTTCTGTATTTACCATGAAACATTTTACTTTATTTTTTGGCTTTTTGAGAGAGGATCTTGCTATGTAGTCAGGCTGGCCCTGAACTCACTATATAGCCCAGGCTGGCCTTGAGCTCATGGTGATCCTCCTGCCTCAGCCTCCTGAGTGCTGGGATTACAGGTATGGGCCATCACACCAAGCTCAAAATTTTAATAACATTTGTTAAAACTGTGAATTTACCCTGAGCTAGGCTGTCTACTAAACTATTTACACATAGCTTCTTACTTAACCATTGCAACAATCTTCATACAAGAAAACAGGTTTAGAGAACTTCTTCTTGTTGTTGTTTTGAGACAGGGTCTTGTTATGTAGTTCAGGTTGGCCTTGAATTCACAGTGATCCTCCTGCCTCAGCCCCCCAAGTACTAGGATTACAGGTGTGCACCACCATGCCTTAGAGAACCTGAGCCATACAGTGAGAGGCAGAATGTAGCATCAAACCTACCCTCTGCCTTCAAATCCCTTGTTCTTCAGTGGTAAATAATGCTAGCTCAGGTGCCAGGTTGAAGCTGTCCTCACATCAGGCAAGACTAATGAGAGTAAAGATTTGTTTCCCATTATTATTATTATCACTAAGACGAGGTCTCTCTATGCAGTCCAGGCTGGCCTCAAACTCACAGCAATTCTCCTACCTCTGCCTCCCAAGTGCTGGGATTACAGACATACACTGCTACGGATAACTATGTTTCTCATTATTATTCACTGGCATTTTGAATAATCAGGTCAGCTCTAGGTATATTACCAAGTAAATATATCTTGGACCTGCAAAAGCGAGAATCAGACCTTAGAAAACACTGTCCAAGGTACTGTTACAGAGGGAGGCCCATCTGAGCAACTCCCTCCTTGCACAGCTTAGCTCATCACCTATATCCGACCTCCCCTGGGGAGTACCCTTCAGCCTTTCACTCTCATCAGACTCTCATGAAAGTATCCCTCAGTTCTGTCTTCTCTCTATTCCCTGCCCTATCCTGGACCAGGTGTTATTATCCAGCCCCTCCCTGAATCAACCACTACATGGTAAAAACTATTATCTTTACACTTCAATTTAATCCCAATCTTTATTTAGAGGTAGTTTTCTGCCTCTTAACCTTGCTGCTAAACAGACAAAAAGGTAGGGGTGGGGAGCAAAAAAAGGCACAAGGCATCCAAATACCTACTGGTAGACTTGAACTAGGTAAGTTCCACGTGTCATTCACACTCAGTACTCTCTCCTAATTCCTGTTTTATGTTTTTATTGTATGTATATATAGCCGTGCCGTCTCCCTGGTTTGAGTACCGGTTTCTCTGAGAACACTAATCATGATATACAGCTTTGAATCCTCCTTAAGTGCCCAGACTGGCATTTAACACATACTACAGTAAAAATTTTCTGAAATAAGTTTTCAGCATGGTACATTTTTCAATCTTCCCTTCCAGTTTTTAAATCTATTTAGCAGCATCTGAATAAAGGAAGGGAATTATCCCCAACTAAAAGCTAAGATTGAGCCAGACATGGTGGCACACGCTTGTAATTCTAGCACTTGGGAGGCTGAGGAAGGAGATCACCACAAGTTTGAGGCCAGCCTAAATTACAGAGCAAGACCCTCTCTCAAAAAATAAAAGCAAAAGAAAAAAGACTAGGATTAGTTTCAAATGCTATAATCACAGCATAAGTCTCATCATTGTCATAGGAAAAGCAGGAAGAATGAGCCTTCTCAAAATTTTTGTTGTAACTTGTGTTAGATTTTATGTTAATTACAGCTACTGCTGAAAAATTTTTTTTGGATAACTTTGCAACCTAAGAAAAAATTACACATTATTCAATCCATTACCAACATTATATACTTAATCTGTTAAGATACTGGTTTTGGGGGGGGCAATAACAAATAACAATGCAATGAATATTTTTAAGCACCTTTTTTTCGCAATATTTCCTTGGGATAAATTGCTAGATACAGGATTTATCAAAGATGATAACTATCTCTTAGTCACAACTGATTTAAACACCATAACCCTTTTGGATAAAAATAAGGCAATATTGATCTTAACAAAACATACTTCAGAGTACGAACTATTATAGTTTGGGGACCTGGGTTACTCAAGGGTAAAATACAAAATATTCAAGCTACCACAAAATACCAGGTGAACTGAGGACAAAGATATTCTTCCTGTGCATGCCTTAATATTACCCAAATTTATAATATAAAATGTTAGTTCTAAAATTAATTTTGGAATAAAAAATGTCATGCCATAAGAGGACAGTAAACCATTCAGGCAGAAATTTAGTCTTCTACTACAAATTAGTGTTAAAATAATTTTTAAGCAACATCCAAATGAACAAAGGACATGATCACATTCTAGACAGTTTCTAGCCATGTGAAACAGAAACAACTGGAAATCTGTAATTAAATTTATCAAGTATATTGTATCAGTGATTCTGCTTCCCAAGAAAAACAGGCAAAAGGGAGGAACATACTATAAAAATGTATATCGAAGCAAATTTCCCTTTTTTTTTGTGGTGCTGGAGATGGAGCCCAGAGCCTTGAGCAAGCTAAACATGTACTCTTCCATGGAGCTACGTCCCCAGTCCCTGTTCTTACACTTACCTTTCTCATAAGATGCTTCACTAATGTGTTCTGTAAGATACTCCAGCAAACCATCAAATATTTCTAGGAGGTTCTTGATAGATTCTTTGTCTCCTTTCACTATATTTTCGCCTGAACACAGAATATAAAGCTGTTAAAAAATTTAACCTACACACCTGAAAGCCTCATGATCTTCAAATGGATGTAACATTTTCAATAATGCAGGGATTATAAAGGACAAATTAATATTGTAAATATTACTGCTGCTTAATTATATCGGAAAAATAACAAGAGTAGCTTTGATATGATATTGAATAATTCACAAGCATATTTCTTCCTTTTTTAAGTAGCAAAATAACCAAACTTAAGAAAACATCCTCTAGTAAGTCATACCAAAATATAAAATAGTAAAGCACAGCTTTGTTGGATTGGTGAAAAGAAAATGGCAGAAGGCAGGCAAGTGGCACACACCTACAATCCCAGCATTTGAGAGGCTGAGAGAGAAGGATCACTGTGAGTTCAAGGCCAGCGTGAACTACACTGCAAGAGCGTACTTCAAAAATAACTATATTTAAAAATAAATAAGTGACAATAAGAAGTTAATCTTTAAGTGGTACCTATCCTAGTATCTATCCCGTAACAGGTTTATAATAAATGTTATGTGGAAATGAATGGAAATGGGCTGGTAAATGCATGGAAACCCAACATGTTTAATGTCCTTTAAAATGAACTTCAGGGCTGGGTGTGGTGGCACACATCTGTCATCCCAGCACTTGGCAGGCTGAAGCAGGAGGACTGCCATGAGTTTGAGGCCAACCTGGGCTCCATAGTGAGTTCAAGGCCAGGCTAAACTACATAGCAAGACCTTGTCTCAAAAAAAAGGGACTTCAATTGACATCCGCTATGGATGGAATTTAACCTTTGCAACATGGTGGTTATCCTTTAGGATACCATGCTTGGCATTTTTATGAGTTCAAACCAGTATGGAAGAGGCAGAGTAGGAATTTGATATTTGAAAGTATCTAGCTATGATACCAAACAAACCTAAACCAGAAATTTGATGTTTTCTATTACGTCGAGTAAAAACAAGCAGTTTGACAAGTTTTCTTCCGCTTAAAATAATGAACCAGAAATTTTGTTTTCCAGCCCTGTGTCTTCTGTCTTTGTAAGTATACCCTCCAGGCAAACTCAGTACTTCTGAGCCTCCAGGGTGGGGAATATACTTGCCAACCCAGCAACTAAGATTGCCAGCCAGAATGCGGTGCTTCCTGCTGTAGGAGAAGCTGCTTTAAACACAAATACAATAAATGGCAAGCTGCTTTGCAGTCTACTGGAGGAGGTAAGCAATTTTGCAATTTTTCATTCAATAGTGTGATTTGTCAGGGGGCAACATGTGTGCTTACAAACTTTGCTACAATAAGTTTAAAAAGCACAAATACCAGAAATTGTCGGAGTCAAGTGATTAATTAATTCCAAATTGCTAAATGAAATTTAGGAAAACTCTGAGATTTTTCCTCAAAATAAATTATTTCCAAACTGATTTACTAATCACTTAGAAGTGAAGTCAAAATACTTATGACAGAGTATTTTTGTAAAAATATGTGTTCTTTTCTATGTAAATGGTCTATGCTACGTAACATTTATCTCCTTTAACTACTGTCAAAAAATAAATCAATAAATAGAGCCTTCTTTCAATAACTGGAAACAATTTACTGGAACAATACCCTATCTACAAATACAAGGACATACAAAAATATTGGCTTTGAAATACAGCATAGAATACTTCAACTGACTATGGCAAAATTTCAAAAACAAAAGCTTTTTTGGCGAGGTGGTGCTGGGGATTGAACTCAGGGCCTTGCGCTTGCTACGCCAATGCTCTACCACTGTGCTAAATCCCCAACCAAAGACAGCTTACATTTTTGAAAGTTTTAGACTATATACATTTTTATCATACTACATATTGGAGATTGTGCCCCTAAAATGGAAAATTGTACATAAAGAACATCCTCAATCATCTTTTATAGCTGAGAGTAGTTCATTGTCTGGAACTTATCTGACCAGTCCCTATTAATGGACATTTAGGTATTTCTAACTTTTAGCTACATTAACATGCAGAACTAGCATGCTTTAAAGTAACAAAACAGTGGGGCATGGTGGTGCATGAGGCTCAGACAGGAGGATCACCATGAGTTCAAGGCCAGCCTGGGCCACATAGTTCAAGGCTGGCCTGAACTACACATAGCGGGACTTTGTCTCAAAAACAAAACAAAACAAAACAATACAACAACAAAAACATACCTCAAATATATTTCAGACCCAGATCTATCACGAACTACATGTATGACTCTCCTGGTAAAACGCTCATGTA
Organism: Hystrix cristata; assembly: GCA_004026905.1. Classification (NCBI taxonomy): domain Eukaryota; kingdom Metazoa; phylum Chordata; class Mammalia; order Rodentia; family Hystricidae; genus Hystrix; species Hystrix cristata. Next base: position 41,672 of record PVJO010000802.1, on the reverse strand, counting down.
GTTGACTGCTATGGTTGACTGCTCTGGCTCAGTCTTTGTCCGTCTGTTCCATAAGATCACTCGTTTGGTTACTTAAACACTGTCTAAGACTCAACCTGACAATATTTTACTAAAGTGTATAATTACCTAATTCTTTTGCTTATACTCACCTGTGATGTGAGACAAGCTGACCTGCAGGTAATCCAAGGCCAATGAATCAATCACTGCTTGTACATTGTGGGCATCATCTTCTTGATTCTTGGGAACAGCTATGAGGTCTTGGGAGAAAAGTCGCATTAGTTTGCATCTACAATGGTCCAAGTTTTTAATCTGTTTGTCTTTGACCAGGCTTTGAGTAAACTCAACTCCTACAAAAGCAAGCTCTGCACAAAGAGAATAGGCTATAGTACAGATGAAGTTAATAAAGCCTGAATTCTACATAGTAAAATCTTTACTGGTTGACTATTTGATTGAAATTCCCTTTCAATTTGAGTATTTATTTGCTATGTATTACACCTACGATATGAACATGCTGTACATAAGCACCCTGGAAAGGAAGATGGAGATATCTAAAATTCAAATAGATGCTAATAATCTAAAAAGCGAGGCATGAATTGAGACTTTAATCCATAACGGTGGGCTACCTTCCATGAGAGAAAAAATAAAACAACAAAAAAAGCAAGTGTTCAAGGAGGGTTTTTGTTTCTGTTCTTCTTTAAAGACAAGGTCTCATTATGTAGCTTAAGCCAACTTAGAACTTGCTACGTAGTCCAAGGTGGTCTTAAACTCACAATCCGCTTGCCTCAGCCTCCATCAAGCCCAATACAAGAAGGATTCCTACATATCCTGCTATAAAAACCTATTGGGAGTAACTGGTATGAAGGTTTCCAAAGCCAGTACTGACTGGAATGTGGAATTTTTAAGAACATTTTAATATCAAGTCAAATTCGGTAATGAGTAAGATTAACCCTCGAGAGAGTTAAAACTAGCATCAAAGATATTCTAGGAAGTACTAAGAGAACTAATTTATGCTTATAATGGAAAGATTATACAGATTCTATATTACAGTATTTAACAGTTGTAAACTATATAAAGAAATGGAAGCAGTAAAGGATATGGATAAGGATGTTGAGATATTTAGCCGAAAACACAGCAAAATGTTATATGCAAATCACAAATTTACAAGATGGTATGCCTCTGGGCACGGTGCCCAGAGTCATCCCAAACTTGGAGGCTGAGGCTGGAGGACTACTTCAAGTTGCTTGGCTACATAGTGAGTTCAAGATCAGCCTAGAATACATAGTGAGACTCCGTCTAACCCCCCCAAAAAAGACAAGACAAATTAATTAACTGTTTTCTTAATAGGTTTACAGATTACAAACATCAATTCTTATGTGTAATACTAATAGGACCTAACAAATTCCAAGCTCCACTCAACTGTATAACCTTTAAAGGTATATTTACAGGAATGGTGTGACTTTCACAAGACACTGGGCATGATCAGATTACATGATTAAACTGATTCAATCAAGATTACTATTATGTGGGGTTGGGGATTTAATTCAAGTGGTAGAGCACTTGCCTAGCAAGTGCAAGGACCTGAGTTCAAGTCTTAGCACTCCACTCCCAAAAAAGATTAGTATTATGTGTGGGTCCCATTAAGGTATTCACAAGGTAATAAAATAAGATGCAGATAGAAAAAACAAAATTTTATAAATACCAAAGGAACTAACTGGCCTAGGAATGGGCATAATTATTTCTACTTTTCAGTACCCTTACCTGGTACCTTTTCTCCCAAAATGGATTGATAAAGGGCAATGAAAACATTGGCATCACAATCTTCAATTTCATGTATCCTCAGGTGTATATGACATTTAAAAAGAAGGTTATTGGCAATGGTTACCCACTCTGTTGGGGAAAAAAAAAAATCAGTCTTCAGTAGTACTAGAAAAAGTCATGCACGCATTGTTTGTTTGTTTTTTGTTTTTTTTTTTTTTTGAGCTAGGGTCTCACTAGTTTTCCTCCTGGCCTTGAATTCACTGTGTAGCCCAGGTGGGCCTCCAGTGATCCTCCTGTCCCTGCTTCACATGTGTTGGGATTACAGGCATGCACCAGGATGCCCTGCCAGTGCACATGTTTTATTTGCTTTTGTTTGTTTTTTGGTGCTGGGATCGAACTCAGGGCCTTGTGCCACTGAGCTAAAACCCCAGCCCCAGTGCACACATTTTAAAAACCAACAAACTCCTACAAAAATAGACACTGACTTGATACAAGATAAGGAATTTGTTACAGAATTTCAAAGACCCACCTAGGCAAGATTTAGAAAAGATGTATTTAATTTCTTGAGATGTTTAACAAAAAAAAATTTCTTGGTATGATTTTCAAAGTGCTATAATTTCACTGTAATTAAAACCATAATGTAACTGGGCATGGAGGCACACACCTGTAATTCTAGCACTCTGGGATCACCATGATTTCGAGGCCAGCCTGGGTTACATAGTGAGTACAAGGCCACCCAGAAATACACAGTGAGACCCTGTCTCAAACAAACAAACCCCAAGTGTAATATAAACCAAGTTTTTACTATTAGAACCTAAAATCTTAACTTATTAACAAGTACTTTCTATTTTATAAGCCTTAAGTACTTCTAATTAAAACGTGTTTGAAAGTAAATGGGAACGTCATCTCATAAAAAACTCTGTAAATAATAATTTTTGGTTACTAGAAATTGATGGAGAAGGCTTCAAATTCCCAAGAGTATTAGTCATGTTTTTACCCAATTATTTGGTGCGAGTCAGGATCTCGCTAGCGACCAAACACGTGATTAATTTAGGTTGTTAAGATCTAGAACGATAACACCCGTAACTAATACATTTTTTAAATTATACTTGATATATATGAAAGAAAGTAAGAAAAAATAGTGCTGAAGTTACCAAGGTTACTGGTTTCTCAACTAAAGGTTAAGTTATAAAGTTCGCAACACTTATTTTCTGAAATGACTGGTGATAAAAGGGAAAGCACTTTTAGTTTTAGATCCATTTCCAGTATGTTATACGTGTCCTGGAACCAAGTCTGTGTTTCCTCATGCCCATTGCTCACAGCTGACCAAGTCATGACAACCGTTTTGTACGCTGTCCTGGAAAAACGAGTGAAAGCGTCCTAGACAACCAAATCAATTCGCTTTTCAAAAGCGGTGTTAGACAAACCAGGTAACTCCCATGGGCAACGAAGACAAAAACAAACCCAAAAAACCCCCACTACTCTACTTCGACAGGGGCATCAACATTACCTCAAAAGCACTGTCTCAATAAAACAATACAAATGTGGGTTCGGCCTTAGTCCCCACAAAGCAAGAGCAAAGAGCACACTGGTAGTGGCTAAACATCCCAGAGAAATCCAGGTCCAGGGAAGAGTCTTCTGACTGCTTTTCAGCAGCCCAGGTGCCGGTGTCCTACCAGCCTTCCCACAATTCCCCTCCCACCCCCGTCGCTGTTCTACGGCCCCGAAGAGAAAAAGTAGTGAGGCTGAGATCCCATCCACAGATCGCCGACGGCGACTGGGCGTCTGACAGTCACGAGCTTCGGCAGGTAGCCCGGACACAAATAAGGTGAGCTCGAAGCCTTCGAGAGGTTGGAGTGTTGCAGTCTACACACAGCAGCACTTCGAGCCGAGACTCACCAGCCTCCGAGCCGGCCATGTCGCGGAGGCAAGTTGTGGTCGGACTCCGTAGCTGGCGCGCGGGAGACGGTGTCCCGGAAGAGCCGTACCGCGCAGACCCTGCGCAGACGGGAGAGGGTACAAACCAGTGGGAGGAAGGAGTAAAAGGAAGGAGAACGTTAAAGCGGCTTCTTGCCGCTGATTGGTCATCTGAGACGCACTTCCTTTCGCAGCACGCGCCTAGGTGGCAGCTTGCGGGCTCTAGACAGCATTCCTTGAGGGCAAGATCTCATTAGAGGTTTCTCGGGTCGGCGGGTTGGGCAGACCAGGTAGCCCCGTAGCCCTGACCGGTTTCCCGGGGGCATTAGAACTGCCACTTCCGGTGAAGAGTATCGTAATGTATTCCTCCGCCGACGCCAAAAGAGGAAATAGTGCGGTCGTCTCACCCGGCTGAGTCAGTCACGTGATAACGTCAGGCTCCGCCTTTCAGTCGTATTTGGTTATGGGCGTGGGGCTCTGTGGACGTAAACATTTCCGAAGTGGGGAGAATGGGTCGGCCTGTAATGGTCATTTAATCGCCTGACTGGACCTGGAAAAGGGCGTGGTGGCTTACTCGAGGTGTGGGAAGAGTAGAGAAAAGTAAAGTAGAGAGTAGAATGAAGCATCCTAGTGGTTGATGAGCCCAGCCGTGAAGGGACCGGGGAATGTGCATCTGAGGGAACAGCCGCGGGGGGAGGGACGAGAAAATGGCGGATTCCGGAACGCCAGCGGGCGAGGCGGCCTCTGCGCAGAGGGCGGGGTGATTAGGTCATAGAGCGGCTCCCAGCATTCCTAGCGGCGGAGGAGGCGGTCCAGAATATAAAACCGGCTGCCGGCACAGAGCCGGCACCTCATTCATTTCTACCGGTCTCTGGTCGTGCAGCTCCGGCTCTTGACATCGCCGTTCCTCCGCCGCTGCCGCCCCCGCAAGGCTTGGCTGTCGCCGAGGCCGTTTCCAGCGACTCGTCGCACCCGATTCTCTTAGCTTCGTTCCCCGCCAACCGCAACCATTGACGCCATGTCGAGTTACTCGAGCGACCGGGACCGCGGCCGGGATCGAGGGTGAGTGGGAACTGACCTGTCAGGCCTGGCGAGTGGGGGATGGGAGGGCCTGTGAGGATGGCGGCGGGTGGGGGCCTCGCGGTGGGAAGTCGGTCTTTTTCGCCTCTTCTTGGGCCTCCTCAGTCGGATGTTTTGCGCCATTTTAGTAAAAGCCGCTAGGAAAGGGTTAATCGCTTCCAACTCGCTTTTTCGTCGGGGTTGGGGGTCAAGGACCCGTCGGGGCTCGGCCCCCGGGTAGCTGTTGGGGGAAGCGAAGGAGTGTCTTGTGAGGGGACGGTGCGCGACGCCGTGAGACAGACGGAGGAGCCGTCGTTGGGTGCAGTCTTGTGGGAAGTGTTTTGGGGACACCGGGAATTGAATGGAAGATGCGAGGAGTCGCTTCCGAGGCCATCGGTGAGGTGGTAGGGTGGCCCGCGCCAGCGGAATCGGCCATGTGGCCGAGCCGCGGATACAAAATGCCGGCCTCGGACATGGCGGCGGCGCCTTTGTTACCCCGCCCGGCGGAGGAGCTCAAAATGGCAGCGTTGAGAAAATGTGGCGCAGAGAGAAATGCGAGACAAAGAGGGAAGCGCCGCCCCAGCGGGAACGCCGCCCGGCCGACTCCGCCCGGGCCGGGACTCCTCCCCCGGTAGTTGCCGGCTCCTCCTTCTCTCTTTACTATCGTTATATAATTTTGCTACCTTGGTCCGGAGCGCTAAGTCGCGATTCCCCAAACTCGATTCGCCTGCGTAAGCGCGCTGGCAAATGCCCTCGTTCTGGTGCTCTCACGGCTTTCGCTGTCCCGTTATCCTTCGCTGCTTTTGCTTGAAAACAGTCGTTTAATAACATCGCTGTTAAACTCCTCCTTTCTTGTTCTCATAAGTACTTAATTCCTAAGGTCGTGGGAAAAACTAGATAGTATTTACAAGCTGTTATCTGTTGTAATCCGAACTTGGGGCTTTGGGGCAGCCAGTTTCCGACCTGGTAAATCCCAGGCTTTTTGCTTGGCCCCATTAGTGTGTACTTGAGATGCTAGAAACGGTATATATGATACTAATTGACTGAATCACTGTCATTAAGGACTCAGGTTGTAAGTCTGCTTTGGCTGGTACCAAGAGATGATAAATAATTGGGTACACAAACACATTTCTCTTTCCACTAGATTGTAAGGTAGAACTTCACTGAACCCACTGGTATTCGTGTATAGGTGTGTGAAAAATACGAAAAACTTTTGTTTAATTTCAGGTTTGGTGCACCTCGATTTGGAGGGAGTAGAACAGGTCCTCTCTCTGGAAAGAAGTTTGGAAATCCTGGGGAGAAGCTAGTTAAAAAGAAGTGGAATCTTGATGAGCTGCCCAAATTTGAGAAGAACTTTTATCAGGAACACCCAGATTTGGCTAGGCGCACTGCAGTGAGTAATTTCAAGTGGCTTCATAGAGCAATAACTTAGTAATGTAAATCAGAATCTGAGAAGTATCTTGAATCTGAGAAGTATTTTGCTCATGGCTCTCTTTTGGAAAAGTTAATGTTTTCTAACTTGGGAGAATGATTACGAGTTTTTGTACTTAAAAGTGGTTGAGTATGGGTGGTTTTTAAGCTATGTGAATTTCACATGTGGACACAGTAAGATGTGACTTTAAAGTAGTAAACTGTAGGGGCTTGCTAGTTGCCTAGTGAGAGGAAGTTGTCATAATATTTACAAAAATTATTGTTAATTTATTTCGCAGCAAGAGGTGGAGACATATAGAAGAAGCAAGGAAATTACAGTGAGAGGTCACAACTGTCCAAAGCCAGTTCTGAATTTCTATGAAGCAAACTTCCCTGGTGAGTGCTAATTTATTGTTCTGACTCCTCCCATTTGTTTTCGTTTTATCTTGGCATCAAAAACTTAGTAAAATGGTGTTATTGATTACAGCAAATGTCATGGATGTGATTGCAAGGCAGAATTTCACTGAACCCACTGCTATTCAAGCTCAGGGATGGCCAGTTGCTCTAAGTGGATTGGATATGGTGGGAGTGGCCCAGACTGGATCTGGGAAGACATTGTCTGTAAGTTTCAGTTAAATTACTTCGTTAATTCTTGAGTTGCTGGGTGATAAATGTCAAAGATGGAATGGGAATAAAAAGAAATCATAGCATTTTAAAATTACTTTTGTGTGATTTCTGTTGTTCAGAATGATTTTTGCTCTCTTCTCTACCTAATAGTATTTGCTGCCTGCCATCGTCCACATCAATCATCAGCCATTCCTAGAGAGAGGTGATGGACCTATTGTAAGTATGCTTTTTCACATTTTATGTTCAAGATGATACTGCAGGGATTTGTAGATTGCGTAGCAAAGGTTCTAATAATTTGTTGTACCTTTGTGTAGAGGTTATCATCACATAGTGTTAGCTGGAGCTGCGTTGAGTATTGTATAGCATAATCAAAGGAAGGATCTACCAGTACAAATTAGCAATTTAAAGCTAATCCACCTGAGTTCAATCCACAGCACATACCAGCCCTTCCCCCCAAAAAAACTCACCAAAGAAGCAAAACTAGTATCTAGGTCTACTAAAAGCTATTCCTCTTTCCACAGTGTTTGGTGCTGGCACCAACTCGGGAACTAGCCCAGCAAGTGCAGCAAGTAGCTGCTGAATACTGTAGAGCTTGTCGCTTGAAGTCTACTTGCATCTATGGTGGTGCTCCCAAGGGACCACAGATACGTGATTTGGAGAGAGGTATATATGTAATTCAGAAGGTTCTGTTTGTCACCCATAACAAAAGTTCTGGATATTATAGTTAACATACGTACATTTATTTAAAGGTGTGGAAATCTGTATTGCAACACCTGGAAGACTGATTGACTTTTTAGAATGTGGCAAAACCAATCTGAGAAGAACAACCTACCTTGTCCTTGATGAAGCAGATAGAATGCTTGATATGGGCTTTGAACCCCAAATAAGGAAGATTGTGGATCAGATAAGAGTAAGTGCCCTTGTTTTTCAAACTCATTTTAAATTTTATTCTGGATACAGCTTAACCCCTTCCCCCATCTCTTAGCCTGATAGGCAAACCTTAATGTGGAGTGCAACTTGGCCAAAAGAAGTAAGACAACTCGCTGAAGATTTCCTGAAAGACTATATTCATATAAACATTGGTGCACTAGAACTGAGTGCAAATCACAACATTCTTCAGATTGTGGATGTATGTCATGATGTAGAAAAGGATGAAAAGTAAGTATAAATCTTACAACTTTTTCAGAACGTTATTTGTATTAAGTGGAAGAGTCACTGTTTCATAAGTTGTATTAAGTACCTTGGAATAATGTGAATACATGTATTTAAAATAAGTCTGAGCTGGGTGAGGTGGCACATGCCTACAGTCCCATTACTCTAAGGAGACTGAGGCAGGAGGATCACAGGTCTGAGACCAGCCTAACAATTTAGCAAGATTGTGTCTCAAAATGGCCTGGGTTGTTACTTCAATTCAGAAACCCTGAGTTCAGTGCCCCAGGACCATGAATGAATTGAATGCATGCCAACCATGAAAGAATTTTCTACATCTTTCTGATAATGGGATGCGAGATACGAGTAGATCTAATTGTAAATGTGTAGCCATAACAATGGATTCCCTTTAAAAATTCACAATTTTTTCTGTATATCTAGGCTTATTCGTCTAATGGAAGAGATCATGAGTGAGAAGGAGAATAAAACCATTGTTTTTGTTGAAACTAAAAGAAGATGTGATGAGCTTACCAGAAAAATGAGGAGAGATGGGTATGTGGGCTTGCTCTATTGAAGCAGAATTTGGGAAAGGGCAGACAAACTTGAGATCAGAAGCAGTGGATGTTTTTCATTTATGAGGATCACATGATAGTAGTATGAGTAAAACTATTCCAGGTGAAATTAAGGAGATCTGTGATTAATAATGGTAGTCTGTCTCAGGTCCTAAATATGAGTCTCTTGATACATCTTTTAATTTAGGTGGCCTGCCATGGGTATCCATGGTGACAAGAGTCAACAGGAACGTGACTGGGTTCTAAATGGTAAGTATCAGAAAATAAAAATTTTGTTGTTAGCTTGGATTTCTGTTTGGATTAATGGTCATATATGTCCTTCTTTCTAGAATTCAAACATGGAAAAGCTCCTATTCTGATTGCTACAGATGTGGCCTCCAGAGGGCTAGGTTAGTACAAACTCGAATTCGTGGCTTGGTTTCCCAGAAGATCTCCATGTAGTTTTTTAAAGAAAGTTTATTGCTTTCTTTAACCTCTGCGTTTTTTCTAAGTTTTTTTCGCATAAAGGTGCAGTCTTTGTGGCAAGGCCTAGGCATGACAATCGGAGGACTCGAGGGGGATGGAGGACTAGTGATCGGCTGGCTGCTTCCAGTCGATTAGAGAGGTGAAAAGCTGAACGTGTGCCAGTAATCTTCAAAGGGCAGAACATATCACCTCTGCCCCATAAACTGTTCTCTCCGGGGGGGCGGGGAATGGAAGTTACCCTCACAGTTCACTGCCGTGGTATTTCTTCTGTCCCATGCTTTGCATGATTGCCATGGTACAGCATTGTTTCAAACTGTTCACTGTGATCTGTGGGTCTTTGAGTTTCAGTGAGTTTGCTGAAATGTCGAAGAAATATTTCCAAACTTCAATGTTCAATGAAATTTTTGTTCAAGTTTGAAATGGAGAGAGCAGCTTTAAAAGGTACTAAGCCTTTTACAAATTGGTGAGTACTGGCACATGAGACCTAGAGCAGGAGCAACTTCTCACACTTAAGTCAGTGGGAAAAGCAGTGCTTTGAAAGTTCCTCCCTCAGCCTACACAGTAGTCGTCATGTCGAGACCTGCCAGAGAGAGACACATTCTCAAGTGAATCCTGGCTTCTTGGAAGCGCTTGCCTAGACGAGACACTGCATAAAAACAACTTTTGGGGGACAGGTATGTTTTTCTTGCAGCTGCGGTTTTAAGGTCTTGGCAAGACAAGCAGTGTGGCCAGAATTTTGAACTTCTGATGAGTATGTGATCCAAAGGACCTAGTACATTTAATGGTCCTCCAAATGAGCACATGAAGAGGTTGCTGTGAAACTTTAAGTGGCCGTACTGCACAGAAGCATTCAGATGTCACTTGATGATCTGTAAAGGGGATTTGTTGATTTGGGAATATGCTAGGGAGAATACACATTCCATTCGACAGGCTCCATCACTGGGTGGGTAATGACTTACACAGAAGACATGTGCTTTTTCTTTTTTTTTTCCCCTCTTTTTTTTTCTTTTTTCAACCTCAATGGTATTCCTACAGGGAATGGATAACCATTTTAACTGTATTTTTTGCAGCCCGTACCTTCTTGGGAATACAATTGTCTAACTTTTTATTTTTGGTCTGGCTGTTGTGGTGTGCAAAACTCCGTACATTACTATTTTGCCACACTGCAACACCTTACAGATGTGGAAGATGTGAAATTTGTCATCAATTATGACTACCCTAACTCCTCAGAGGATTATATTCATCGAATTGGAAGAACTGCTCGCAGTACCAAAACAGGCACAGCATACACTTTCTTTACACCTAATAACATAAAGCAAGTGAGCGACCTTATCTCTGTGCTTCGTGAAGCTAATCAAGCAATTAATCCCAAGTTGCTTCAGTTGGTCGAAGACAGAGGTTCAGGTAAGATTAGGCTTTGATAAGAAATGTTGGTGGTTTCGGGATTGCAGCATTGTCTACAAGTCCATTTAAATGGGATTGGAGAGTGAGTAGAACCTTGAAGTGTGTGCAGTACTTGAGAAATGATAAAAGTGGCTTTACACCTAGAATGACTAGAACTTACCATTCTGTTAACGATGATTTGTGTCATAGATTTAATTGATCATTTTACAATTGTTTTCTTAACAGGTCGTTCCAGGGGTAGAGGAGGCATGAAGGATGACCGCCGGGACAGATATTCTGCGGGCAAAAGGGGTGGATTTAATACCTTTAGAGACAGGGAAAATTATGACAGAGGTTACTCTAGTCTGCTTAAGAGAGATTTTGGGGCAAAAACTCAGAATGGTGTTTACAGTGCTGCAAATTACACCAATGGGAGCTTTGGAAGTAATTTTGTGTCTGCTGGTATACAGACCAGCTTTAGGACTGGTAATCCAACAGGGACTTACCAGAATGGTTATGATAGCACTCAGCAATATGGAAGTAATGTTGCAAACATGCACAATGGTATGAATCAACAGGCATATGCATATCCTGCTACTGCAGCTGCACCTATGATTGGCTATCCAATGCCAACTGGATATTCTCAATAAGACTTTAGAAGTATATGTAAATGTCTGTTTTTCATAATTGCTCTTTATATTGTGTGTTATCAGACAAGATAGTTATTTAAGAAACATGGGAAATGCAGAAATGACTGCAGTGCAGCAGTAATTATGGTGCACTTTTTCGCTATTTAAGTTGGATATTTCTCTACATTCCTGAAACAATTTTTAGGTTTTTTTTGTACTAGACAATGCAGGCAGTGTTTTCACAAAAGTAACTGTACAGTGATTTGAAATACAATAAATGAAGGCAATGCATGGCCTTCCAATAAAAGATATTTGAAGACTGACTTAGTGGAAATTGTACTTTATTTTACATATATGTCTGTAAAACTTCACTTAGATGGTATGGTTTTTTGTTACTTTTTTTTCTTTCTAATCACAAAATGACTGCTTTTTTCCATTCTTGGGGGTGGGGTATCATGGCCCTTTCAAAGAATTTCTTCCATTTTGCAAGAATTGAAATTGATCTGGGTAAATTTATCTCTAGGCCAAATCATGTAACAGCTTTTATATCAGTAGCTTCCAACGTCAGGGAAGTCATTTTAATAGCCTATTTTCCTTATTTGTTAGAATGGTTGATTGAAAACTACTACAGTAATAGTGAATAATCAGCTGTATAGAGTGAGAACAACATGGTTGACTGTTCCTCTTAAAAATTTATAAAGAGCTTCCAGTAGCTTTTTCAAAAGGTTATACTCATGCTTTTAGCTGTATTGTGCATTACCAAAATGAACAGAGCTGAAAGACTGTTGATTTAGCCCAAGAGCCTAAGTTTGAGTCTCTTAAGAATTTGCACAGGTGCCCTTGGTGAAGGTCACTTAGAGTCTTAGTCTTTATAGACTTCGGGGCTCTCAACCTAGTTACACTGGGAGTCATGAATGTCTTTACAATAATTCAGGGAATTCTAGAGGTCTTCAAACTAACTGTGAAATATTAATACTCTTAAGGAAAAAACCTCATTAATATGATTAATCCAGAAGTAATAACCAAAAGCACAATGAATACAGGTCTTCATGTTAGGTTCAACATAAGTCCATTGCTAGAAAGATCAAGGGGTAGCTTTAGATTTAACTTTGGCTCAGCACCCTTTGTAATTTGCTTCAACAGTGGCTAAGGAGTAGGCCTGAGTGTCTTCCAGGAAGTCTGGTGCATTTTACCAGGAGGAGGGGGTCTAGGAGGCTTCATTTAAATTGGTAACTAAACTGAGGCTTTGATGTTAATGCCTTACCTCTAAAATGTAAAACAATATGTTGGGATGGGGAGTAGTATTTCTAGTACTAACACATTGAAAACATTCAGACTGAGGTTTTCAATGGCATATGATTAGTCACATTCATGATTTTTAGAAGCTTTTGAAATAGGTTGGAGCTTTTATTAACATTTTACTGTTTAATGTCTTTAACATGGGCCTTCTAATTTGTAAACATGGAAATGATTGTGGGCTGGGGGGGCAAACCATTTACCTTTCAAGTTTTAAAAGACAGTCCACTTTTTAGCATGTGTGTTGTGTCTAGCCTGTGGTTGTCTTTAATAATAAATGTGATTTTTCTCCCATTCTCTCTTTTATTTGTGTAGAGGCCTCTTTTCTGGTATGACAGTTTTTGAGTGTAAACACTTGGTGCCAGCTTTGCACTTCATTACAACAAACTCCACCACCACCATCACTGCATGTCACTTGTAAGGAATTGTTTACTGAGCCTGTTGTACATCTTACTAGCCATCAAATAATTAACTCAAACTGCTCAATTATTTATAAACTGCCCCACCTTGGAGTCCAGTGAAGCTTGTGTTTTTCTACTGGGCCTTTTAAAGGTTTTCATAACCACATTAAAGGCAGCTATTAAGTAACACGGACTTTGGTGTCAACCATTTTCCTCACTTTAGCTGTACTACTATTCCGCTTGTCCTTCCTGTAAATTGAGATTGTAAAGTCAGTATGCCTGCTAGGAAGATAGTCTCTGTAATGGTGACAAGTTTCACCGAGTTGACCCCAGGGAAAGGTTCTTCCGTGGGCGATGCATGTACATGAGGGGTACCTTTACATTACTTGGGAGGACTTTAAACCTTTTCCTGGCCGCTTCTAGCAGGCCAAGGGGATGTGGATGTTGGTTGAAGACTGTCCTTTTGGAACTACTGCAATAGGTAAAAGTGGCTGCAGTCGTTTAGGTCGCTTGCCTTCCTGCACCCACCGGCGTTAGAGACGACCGATAACGGGAGTAGGCCTTTGGCAGCAAGCATTTATCTGATACTATGAAGGCTTTGGTCCAAAGGACTAAAAGCCTTTCAAAAACTAAAACGAAGTTTGTAGGTCCTTAAGACTGGGAAGTTTTATTTAAATGGTGATTTGAACCCTGCCTGGGTAATTAGCGAGACTCAAAAACGGCTGCGTGGGTCCTGAACAGAATAAATGGTTATTTGGAGAACGCAGGATTTTCAGTTTGGAGGTAAGACAACAGTAGCTACAGCACTACTGGAAATTAGGTGGGAATAACCTTTAGCGATACTGATACGGAAAGACCAGAAGATCAGCAGCTAGCCGGCGGTTGGTAGGAGAATGGGACAAGGCTTAAACTACCAAACGCGAACAACTGCGAGTCTTTAATTCAAAAACAAAAAAAAACACCCATCGATAACAGCATCTATCATGGCACGTGCAACAAGCCCGCTGTGGAGACAACCAGAATACGGCGACTCAGCTTCCGGGGGCGGGGTCAGCTGAGCGTGCGCTCACTTCCGTCGCTCCTGCGTCATGGGCAGGAGCTACGGTACGACAGCATGGCCTATCGCCGCTCCGGTGTGGAGGTTTATTGGACAATGCGGGGTCCTCTGTAACTGCTGGGAGAGATGCGCTCCAGTGCAGCGGTCGGGGCCTGTCGTAAAGTCTGCAGGCGTCTGCTGTCCGGGTGTGGGGGCCGAATAGATGGGGAGCAGCCAGAGCCATTGACGGAAAGGAGCAAATCCCTCGGAGGACACCTGAGATGCCTCAAGGGGCTTCAACCAGAGAGCGAGCAGACAGAAGCCCCAGAGTCTGCAGAGGGCAGCGAGGCGCTGTTGCAAGTCTGTCAGAGAAGGCATTTCCTTAGCGGAACCAGGCAGCAGCTTAGCCGAGATTCTCTTCTGAGCGGGTGCCACCCCGGCTTTGGACCTCTGGGCGTAGAGTTGCGGAAGAACCTGGCTGCAGAATGGTGGTCCTCCGTGGTCATGTGCAGGGAGCAGGTCTTCGCAGTGGACGCCCTGCACCACGGCCCAGGCCCTTCGCTTCCCGGGGACGGGGCCTTCAGGTTAGTTTCTACAGAAGCTCTACGCGAAATCTTGCAAGACAAAGAGCTGAATAAGGAACGGCTAGTAGAGTTTCTTGAGAACTTATTAAAAACTTCTGGGAAACTACGAGAGAATCTTCTTCACGGTATGGTTCCTCTCGATTTCATGCTTCAAAACAGGTTTGGGATGGAAAGGCAAGTTCACCCAAGTTTGCAACTGGCCCTTAAATTCCCACACAACTGGCTCTTAATTCCCACGCAAGGAAAGATACCCGTTTCCCATCTTTTTGAAGTTGGTTTTTTAACAGTACTCTTTTTTTTTCAATTTTTATATGTTTTATTAGTGCATATTGGTTCTGCAGGTTAATGGGTTTCATTTTCGCAGATTATTGCATGCACATAATATATTGTAATCTTTTTTTTTGGTGCTGGGGGTCTTGAACTTACTAGGCAAGCGCTCTACCCCTTGAGCTAAATCCCCGACCCCCTCCCTTTTGTTTTACTTTAATCATTTTCGTCACCCTCTTCTTGTTCAGCCCTCCGGCCTAGTATCACTTTTTCATTTGTTTTGTTTCCTGACAGGGTATCTCTGTGTAGTTCAGCTGGCCTTGAAATCATGAAATAGTCTAGTCTGGCTTCGAACTCACAGCAGTCCTCCTGCTTCAGCCTCCCAGATGCTCGGATTACAAGCATGCACCACACGCCTCGCTTAGTTTCACATTTTTGAGAGGTTTCAATGTGTATAATATACTTTGATCATCTCCGTCCCCTCATTACCCACCCTTACACCACCACCCCTTTCCTTTCCTCTTGTCTATTAATGATCTCCATTTTACTTCCTGTCATCTCTCAGATGTGCATATTGGGGAGAACATGAGATATTTGTCTTTCTGAGTCTGATTTATTTCACTCAACCTGATAATCTCATGATCTATCCATTTTTCTGTAAATGGCAAAATTTCATTGTTTATGGCTGAATAATATTCCGTTGTTTGTATATACCACTTTTTGTTTTTGTATTCATCTCTTGATGGACACCAAGGCTAGTACCATATCTTCGTTATTGTGAATTGTGCCACAATAAACATGGGTATGCAGGTATCCCTGTAGTGTGCTGACTTTAATTCCTCTGGGTATGTACCACTATGTGGTATAACTGGATCAAATGGTAGCTTTATTTTTCGTTGTTTTTGTTTTGTTTTCTGGTTTTTTGAGACAGGGTCTCACTATATAGTTCAGCTGGCTTGAACTCACTGTGTATCCCCAGCTGGCCTTAGAATTGCAGCAATCCTCCGGCCTCAGCCTCCCAAGTTGGCATGTGCCACATGCCCGGCTCTATTTTTAGTTTTCTCAGGACTCTCCTTAATGATTGCCATAGTGACTGAACAAATTTACACTCCCATGAGCAGTGTAGAAGTGCCCCGCCCCCATCCCTGCCAGCATTTATCGTTTTTTGTATTCTTGATGAGAGCCATTCTGACTGGGCTGAGATAGACTCTCAATGTAGTTTTGGTTTGCGTATCCCTAAGAGCTAAAGATGCTGAGCACTTTTGCCTGTATAGATATTTGCAATTTGTACTTCTTTTAAGTACTATTTGATTAATTGGGCTACTTGATTTTTTTAGTGTTGTGGGGTTTTTTTGAGTTCTTTATATATTCTAGATATTAAGTCTCTATGGAAAAAGTAGCTGGTGAAAATTTACTCCTATTCTGTAGGGTGTCTCTTCACTTTGTTGGATGCTTCCCTTCTTGCTAGTATTTCCTGTGCTATTGGAGTGCTATTCAGGAAGTCTTTGCCTGTGCCTATGACTTTGTGTTTCGCCTATGTAGTCTTTAAGCAGTTTCAGAGTTTCAGGTCATTTTAGGGCTTTGCTCCATTTTGAGTTGAGTTTTGCACAGCGTGAAAGATAGAACTATAGTTTCAGTCTTCAAGTAGATACACAGTTTTTCCAGCACTGTTTTTTGTTTTGTTTTGTTTTTTGAGGCAGAGTCTTGCTGTGCAGTTCAGACTGGCCTTGAACTCAGTATGTAGCCCAGGCTGGCCTCAAACTCGAGGCAATCCTCCTGCCTCAGCCTCCCAAGTGCTGGGATTACAAGCGTGTACCACCATTTGTTGTTCTGACTTACAGAATCATATGTCTGTAATTGGTGTGGATTTTTTTCTGTGTTCTGTATTCTGTACCATTGGTCTGTGTATCTGTTGTTGTGCCAGTACCATGCTGTTTTTGTTACTATGGCTTTGTAGTATAATTCAAAAAATTTTTTTTCTTCTAGTACTATGGACAGAACAGCAGCAAGCCACCACAGCAGCCTCTTTCTGGGCCTTATATTCTATCCAGGCTACATGCCCTTAGGGTGTGTTGCACTCACACCTGGGTTGGACCTATTATCTACACCCAGAACTATGTCAAACCAGTTGGTAGACTAATTTAGTCATCATACACCTGACTGGGCGTAGTGGCACATGCCATATGGCTGTGAGTTTGAGGCCAGTAATCACCCTTGATCCCAGTATCGCACACTTAATCCCAGCATCACAGACTCTAGATGTAGGAACCTCTGAAAAGCCACATCTTTGATCACATGAGGCTTTGAGGGACATCTAGACACAAGCCATAACATGAGAAATGGCTATTTCTAGATCTGGGATAAGGAAAGTACAAGATGAGTCTGGAACACTAGACCAATTCTCAGAAAGTTTTGTAGAGCCAGGTCACAGCAGGTAGGTACAACATGGGTCAAATTATAATCAACCAATAAAATTACAAGTGTAGACACTTACCTAATATTGATCCAGTAGTAGTAAGGGCATTTGGATGGCATCATTAACCTTGGTCAATGATCTATAGTTCTAGCATTGTTTTTAGTTGTAGTCTTAGTCTTAGTGGCAGGGAGAGGATGGCGCACCCCTAATGAGATAATGGTTTGTTTATGTGGGAAATCCCAAAAGGGTGGTACCGATAATCTCAAGCTTCCATTTATCCCTTAGGGAAGTGTGTAAATCTGGCCGTTGTGACTCTAATCTCCAGATGTGCCTTTAGCCATGGTTTTGATGTGTTCTCATCTTCTGCATTGACTCCCTCAAGGGTCCAGCCCTGTCTGACTGCCTATAATATTTTTACCTAATTTAGCTGTCTATAGTATTCCCCGCTCTGAAGAGGTAACCCTAACTGTGGTTAGGGGACGGACAATGGGTGTACTTTCCTTTCCATCTAGTTGCTTTGAGCTGAGGAGGGTTGGTGTAGGGGAGACCACAGTCAGGGCCCTTCTCCAGAGAACTAATTGGATGGGCCTTGAATAGAAGTCACCTTGCACTTTAGCAGTTAATAAACTCCATTTACAAGGTTCAGCTAGTGGATCCTGGTAAAAGGAGCCTGGCACGTTTGTCATTGGTTCAATCTGTACAATCACCTGGACTTTGGCAGCCTCAATCATGGTTGCTTTAGAAGTTAAATCTCACCTTCCAGTTATCTCAGTGGGACCTCCAAGAGGATATAGAGGAAGTAAATATAACTTCCAACCTGTTAGATTTGCCGAATTTGTGTTCCCTGGAATCAAAGAATGAATTCTAAGGAACAGTGGAGGTTAAGAGTAGAAAATGTATTGGGGAATGGGAATGGGAAATAAGAGTAGCTCCTGAGAGACAAGAGGGGTCCCGAATGGGTTGCCCTGGAACACTTGATGGTGCTAGAAAGCGAAGAATTGCAAGAGTGGTGAGGCGTGTCAAAGGGACACAGATGCTGGCTTGAAGAGTGCTGCCACTGGCTAAATTTGGCACACACTGAGTATTAAAGTAAGTACTGATGCTAATGGATCAAAACACACTGTAAAATAAAGTCTGGGAGTCCAGAGTGTATTTATTTAAAAAATAAATACACCATGTCCGGGTTTAGGGAAGAAGGAGCAGAGAAAGCTCATGGTTTTACAGAAGCTATGTGGTAAATATAGAAGGAAACAGATTCAAAAATTGACCATTTCAGTTTATAACCCCCAGTTTAATTGATTCAAGCAAGGATTATCAATGAATTCTAAATTATTGGGTGAAAGATTATTGGGAACCAAGATATTGTTCAGTAGATATTTTAAGGGTTAATCAAAATAAATGGTGAATGTTTAAATTTTAAAAAAATTACAGTAGAAGACATTTTGCCAGTAGTCCCCTTCAGAATACTTCTTGTGTTGAACACACTTATCCCATCCTTCGTGCCACTTTTTGAAGCACTTCTGGAGGTCCTCTTTTTTGAATGTCTTTATAGGGGTTGGGCATTTAGCTCAAGTGGTAGAGCACTTGCCTAGCAAGTGCAAGGCCCTGAGTTCAATCCCCAGCCACCCCACCAAAAAATGAATGTCTTTACAAAACATGATCAAAAATACAGTGAATGCTACTGCCAAGTGTCATCCAATGCATAGGCAGGCTGGCAAAAAATGTTATGGTGAGTCCTCATCCACTTTGTTTGCCAGATCTGGCACCATGTGACTTCGGGCTCTTCCTCAAAGTCAAAATGGATGGTAAACATTTTTAATTGATTGAGAACATCAGGGCAGCAAAAACAACAGTGTAACTACTGGTACTACCTTAACCAAATGGTCATGTTTGCTTCTTTCAATAGTAGGGTAATTTGGTACTGTATTCTTGTTATGATTCAATAAGATACAGATATCAACAATTATTCCTGCTAAAAGTAGTTAGCTCAGATTATAAGGAAACAGACAAATCCCAAGTGTGAGATAATTTATAACTAGGCTAGATTCAAAGTCACTGTCACGGGAAGCACTGTTGAGGGGGAGGAGTCAGGGGAAATGTTCTCTGTTATTGAAGAGACCTAATCAAAATGCGTATAAACCTTAAGTGGAAAGAGAAGAGCCAAAAAATGATATTTTGGTTGACAGATGGAACAAATAAAATATCAGCCTATGTTAGGTGATATAATAGTATGTGGCTAACTTTACAGTATGATGAAGGTATACAGAGAATATTTTTGTTTTTAGGAGATGCACGCTGAAGTGTTTGGAAGCCACCAAGAAAAAGAACACATGGCAAATGTTGATAATTGATGCATCTTGGTGAAGGGTATACAGTTGTCTATTGCACGACTCTTAACTTTCATGTAGACTTGAAAATCTTCAAACCAAAAAGTTGAGGAGAAACTACCTAAAATTAAGTGGTAATTAAGATAATATTATTAGCTTCATGCTACTTGTACTGCCGTTTAACATCATTATGTTATTAGTTTATCTATAGATTGACACAGATGGTTTTGCTTTGTGGAATAAACTTACACAGTGATCGACTTGTCTTTGAACAGGTGCTTTGGAGCACTATGTTAATTGCCTGGATCTGGTAAACAAGAAGCTACCTTATGGTCTTGCTCAAATTGGAGTGTGTTTTCATCCTGTTTCTGACACTAACAGTGTTAAAAGGTATAAAATGTGCCAAAAAACCCCCCAAAACCCTGGCCTTGTCTTTAAATAGTTAAGAACTAATCTTTGGGAACAGATTTTATAGTTTTCAGCTAAGCTGATTTTGATATTTTTGCTATCTAAAGAACTGGTGAGAAGACCGAAGCTTCGTTAGTGTGGTTTACTTCTGCAAGGACTTCAGGCCAGTGGCTTGATTTCTGGTTGCGTCATCGACTGCTGTGGTGGAGAAAGGTACTATAATTAATTTAATAATTAACACATAAATCGTCTTAATGTGTCAAAGGTATTACAGATGAAATTTGATTTGATACAGCTATGTCATATTTGAGAGAGAGAGCTCTAGTAAGTAAACAGATACAAGCTAAAAACTTCATAATGATTTTCACTGTTCCAGATGACAGAGTTACTTTAGTAGAGACATTTGTTGTCAGATGTTTTTTGTAAGCTTGTGTGTTCAAGGTAGAGTTCTTCACTTTGGCATTCTGGCTAGTGTGAAGCTTGAGCCTTGCCTACTCTTACAACTTCAGCTTTTGGTTCCTTCCTCGATGAACTCTCCATTTTAGTCAAAATGATTCTGTATTTGAAAATTAATCGTTATTGGGGCATGGTGGCACCCACCTGTAATCCCAGCACTCAGGAGGAGGCTGAGGCCAGCGGGTTCCTGTGAGTTCAAGACCAGCCTGAACTATAGTGAGACCCTGTCTCCAAAAATCAAAACAAAAAATAAATAAATTTCAAAAATAAAATCAAGCTTTAGTATATGATGAGAAGAGCTGAAGTAAGCATTTTTATCTGGCTGTATTTCTACCAACTCTTTTTTTGGTAGAACTGGGGATTGAACCCAAGCCCTTTGCACCGGGCAATATCTCCAGCCCTTTTTAAAACAATTTTTGAGACACAGTCTTGCTAAGTTGCCTAGGCCAGGGCCACACTTGTGATCTTCCTGTGTCAGTCTCCCAGAGTACTGGGATTGTAGGCCTGTGCCACCGCACTTGGCTTCCCAACTCTTAAAAATCCCCAAACTCCCAGCTAAACTAAATGGAAAAATCACAGATTACCAAGCACTTCACCGCAGGATAAGAATGGTGACCATATGATACTTTCTTCTCTATGCTAGTTAGTTCATCATTAACTTCCCTTCTTATTAACCGGCCACAAAAAGGCTAAATAGCATTAATAGTTTTTTTTAATAGTTCCTTAAAACAAAAAAAACAGTATGTTTAGTAGTAAGCTCACTCATACTTAATTAAATTTCACAATTTTTATTTGAGACTTGACATGTTGCAGTCATTTGTTGCTGGATAAACAATCTTAAACAACTTTAATTCTTAGAAATGATTATGAGATGTGAGGTAAGTTAGTGTTTATTTTAATAAGTTTTAATCAAATTTTCTTTTCCAGTTTGCCATGAGTCCATCTAACTTCAGTAGC
Source organism: Hystrix cristata (assembly GCA_004026905.1). Lineage (NCBI taxonomy): Eukaryota > Metazoa > Chordata > Mammalia > Rodentia > Hystricidae > Hystrix > Hystrix cristata. The sequence continues at coordinate 20,555 of PVJO010000802.1, read as the reverse complement.
AGTGATTGCCAGGATGAAGAGGGACGAAAAGGAAACAGACTTTACTACAGTTTTCCCTGGGGAAATGAGCCAATAGAAACACTGTGGAATCTAGGAGATAAAGAACTCTTACACGTGTATCCTGGAGATGTGTCTAAGTTACACGTATGTTTTACTTTAAGCTTTTGTGTGTTCTTTGCCCAGACTATCTTTGTTCATTTCTGAAGTATTTCACATTAATTACAAGCATAGAGTCCCATGTTCCCTTAATACTGTGATGTATCTTTTTTCAGGTGACACACAGTGCAATCATCAAAGCCAGGAAATTAACAATAATCCACTTTTATTATCCATGGATTTGTTTGTTTCCTCACAGCTTCTGTATTTTTGCCTTCTTCTCAGTGCATCATATTAGGAGGCAGCGGTATCAGTGCTTTCCTGAAGATGTTGACTTTGATTACTTGGCTAACACAGTGTCTACTAGGTTCTCTGTAAAGCTAATAAATAAATCTTTTCTGGGTAGATGCTTTAAAAGACTAAGCACATAACCTCTTTTGGGAGGCGGGGTGCTGGGAATTGAACTCAGGGCCTTGTGCTTACTAGGCAAGTGCACAACCAATGAGCTAAATCTCCAACCCCACACACATAACCTCTTTGTTACCAGATCTTAATTTGTAGTTGGAGCATTCACTGATGATTCTTGCTCAAATTAGTTATTATATTTCCCGAATGGTGGCTTTGATTTAGTTTTTTAGTAAATCTATCATTCCTTCTAGATTTGTTGGTTTGTACTATGCCACACAGTGGAGCTTTCCCTTCTTCCCAATTTGTTTATTATTTATATTGGTATGGACTCGCAGATTCCTGTTTTTCTCATAGGATTATCCTCTGTTACTGTAATATTTAGTTTGATACTCAAATTGTCCTAGACTTGGCCAGTGTCCTTTTCACATAATTTATTTTATACATACACACACACACACACACACACACACACACACACACAGAGGTAAATCCCATGGCCCTCAACTGAGCCCTCAGCTTCCTTTTTTATTTTGAGACAGGGTCTTGCCACTTACCCAGGCAGGATTTGAACTTGCAATCCTCCTGTTTCAGCCACCTGGGGTGCTGGGATTATGGGCAGACACCACATCCAGCTGATTCCTTACTTTTTTCTTTTATTTTTGAGACAGGGTCTCACTATGTAGTTCAAGCTGGCCATAAAACCATGGCAATCCTCCCTCCTCAGCTCCGGGGTGCTGGGATTATGGGTGTGCACCACCATGTTGATTACTTACTTTTTATAAAAACAAATTTACAAAATCATCTAATTTTTTTTGGCATAGGTGTGGAACCAGACATTTCTCCAAGGAACCTTCTTTTTTTGTGTGTGTGCTGGGGATCAAACTCAGGGCCTTGTGCTTGCAAGGCAAGCACTCTAACCACTGAGCTAAATCCCCAGCTGGAACCTGGGTTCCTATTAAAGGAAATTATATTTATAAACTGAGATTTTGCCATGAAGTATACTCCTTATCACCAGATAGCACTGTTTCTAGGCCCTGTCATGGACACAAGCAGGGAATATACATGACTACATATATTTACACACTTTTTTTTTGTGGTTATTAGGCACTGAACCCAGGGTCTTCATATATATCCCCTTTTTTGTTTTTTGAGACAGAGTTTTGCTGTGCAATTAATTCAGGCTGGCCCTGAACTCACTATGTAACCCAATCTGGCCTCTACCTCATGGTGATCCTCCTGCCTCACCTTCCTGAGTACTGGGATTACAATGATGCACCATCCCACTTGGCTCCCCACAGCGCTTTTTGTTGTGTTTTGTTTTTTGGTTTTCTTTTTGAGACAGGGTCTTGCTGAATTGCCCAGGCTGGGCTTGAACTTGTAGTCCCTCTGCCTCAACCTCCCTGAGGCAGGAATTGCAGGTGCGAGCCACCATACCTAGCTACTTTTCATTTCTGGTATACAGCCAATCTCCCTGCCGTGCTTTGGCAAAGATCGCTCCAAATACACCAGTTGTCCCACCCTCACACTCCGTATATGTGCTGCAGAAGCGAGCACCCACCCTCACACTCTGGACAGAGGTTTTTGGCCCAGGGGAAGAAGGAAGAGAGACTAGTTTGAAAACTTGATTCTGGACATGCTGTTCTCTGCAGCCTCCTTACTCAGCTGTTCTCACTGGAACGTAGGGAAGGAGGAAAGGTGGTAAGAAACCTGTCTCTGACCTCAGCCTCCTCCTCTCTCTCCCAGTCACACTGGCCAGAAGTTTGGGCCTGGACTTCCCAGAAGCTCAGAGCTGTCAAGAGGGAAAACAAACAGACAAAAGCACAACAGTACATCATTTAAAGTAAAACAAAATGTTAAAAAATTGGAGCAGGTGATATAATTCCTGTGGAGAAGGAACCCTGGCCACTAAAACGTTACCTATTTGGAGAGGTAGAATAGTGCTGTTCTGCTCAAGTGCTTCCAGATTTGAATGTATAGATTATTTGATTTGCAGAGGTGGAGTTTTTAATGTGCTGTTTTCTGGCTAATACAATCTTACAGTGAAAAAAAGGCACTTGAAACTTGAAAATACTACAATAAGGAAAATGTAATACAAGTTGACTATCCCTTGTCTTCAGTGCTTGGAGCTAGAAATGTTTTGAATTTTTGATTTTTCAGATTTTAGAATATTCACATACAAATAATGAGGTATCTTGGGGATAGGATCAAAATCTAAACACAAAATTCATTTACATTTCACTTATTCCTATAACATGCAGGTAATATTATACAAAATTTTTAATGTTCCTGTGTTTTGACTTTGACCCATTGCGTGAGATCAGGGTGGAACTTTACTTGTGGTGTCATGTCCATGTTCAAAAAGCTTCAGATTTTGGAAGATTTTGGATTTTCAGATTAGGAACTCTCAATTTGTAGTTCATATACAATGAATAGAAAGTAGATTAACATTTAAATATGAATTAAAAACCAATAAACAATAAAAAGGCTTATTTGTCAACATTTCTCATAAGTCCACCACCATCACACATTATTTTGGGTACTCAGCTCTCAAACAGAACTTAACATGTTTAATAATAATAAGTCCAACTCAACTTGTAACTAGCGATTTAAAGATGATTTTTGTATTGTGGCTATTAGCTCTTATTTTATTCTTGTTTGTTTGTTCTTTTTTTGAGACAGATCTCACTATGTAGTTCACGCTGGCCTTGATCTCACTATGTAGTCCAGGCTGGCCTTGAACTCGTGGCAATCCTTCTGCCTCAGCCTCCTGAGTGCTGGGATTACAGGCATTCACCACCATGCCTGGCTTCTTCTTTTATTCTTTATTGGAGTAACTTTCACAAGTAGTTCTCTACTGCAGAATTTTTACCCTTCCATGAAATTGTTCTTCCGTTTGCATAGTTCATAAAACCATTAGTTGAACATTACAAAATAATAAGTTGAATTTCTGCTTAACATCTAAATATATTCCTGAAGGGATTATTTTTTAAAGAACAGAAAAATAGATCAGTAGAGTCTGAAGAGAGGTTGGGGATTTAGCTTGGTGGTAGAGCCCTAGCCTAGCAAGTGCAAGGCCCTCAGTTTGATCCCCAGCACCTCCCCCAAAAAAGTAGAGTCTGAAGAACAGTCAAGACAGAAAGAAATTTGTTCTGGAAGAAATGAGAAATCAGATATTCTAGCCAAGAAGAGTTGCCATTGGATAGATTGGCAACCTTGAATATTCAGCTTTCAAAGAATGAGAAAATATTAAAGCTTTCTTCATACTTAAATATGATTTAGTCTTTTACTCAAATGGTATCAGAGTCTTGCAGTACCTCAGAATTATTAAATATCAGTTCTATAAATTTGTGAATGACACCAACTAGTGGAGTTAGAATAAAATCCCAGCTATCAGAAATTTCACTGGTTTTTTTTTGTTTTTTGTTTTTTTTGGTGCTGGGGATTGAACTCAGGGCCTTGTGCTTGCAAGGCAAGCACTCTAACCACTGAGTTAAATTCCCAGCCCCCAGAAAATTCACTGTTTGAGAGCAAATGTTCATTAATCTTTAAAGTATCATATGCAATTCAAATAGGTTTAAAATGTCAATACGTGTATATATTATGAAGACTAGTTGATCATAGTAATTAATAAAAATTGGAGATTTTTTTGTAAGTATTAAAAAGTCACATGAATGTCCAGATGAACAATGATAATAGAAATTTTTTAATGATGATAGAACTGTTTTTTAGAACTGAAAAAAATTTAGAATTGAAATTTTTAAGAATTTGAGATAATTTATTCCACTTCAGTTTTTTTGTTTGTTTGTTTGTTTTTTGAAACGGAGTCTACTTTAGGCTGGCCTTGAACTCACTATGTAGCCCAGGCTGGCCTCAAACTCTCAGGGATCCTCCTGCCTCTGCCTCCCAATTGCTGGGATCACTGGGGTAGGCCACCACGCCCAGCTCTCCCCAGTTTAAAAAAGAGGAAAACATTTATAATACTTAATTTATTAATGTGGTATAGTATTTTGTATATTTTAGTTTTATAATTATAGCCTTAATTCAAAAAGCAAGTTTTTAATAGATGTTTATTACGAAAATAACTTTGGATTTTAGAAAATTATGCTCCAGACCCTTTTCCTTGAGCACACCCCCGCTTCTGACCTTTATTAATTCATAATCTTCGATTTTTACTTATGAGTGGTCCCTTTGCGAACACCGATTCTCACCTTGGAAGCATTGAGAAGACAGTGATGCTGCTTGGATCCCCCTGCAGTCGTGTCGGTTCACACCACCTGGGAGTGAGGCCCAGGCACTGATGGACAGCTGAGCTGTGCCTACTTAAACTCTGCCCTCCCTGATAGCTGAGAGTGTCAGCATCTTTGTGCCTGGTGCCTGGTATAGACCTGGCACGGGATGGGTGCTTCATAAAATGAATTTGTAATTGTGTATTCTGCTTGGCCAGATCTAAACTGTGGAATCTTAAGAAACTTCTGTTAAATGATACTTCATTTTGTTCTTCTCTGTGAAGGGCCGAGATGGGCGGAGAACCGTGGTCCCTTCGGTAGTGTCTGTAAGCGGGGATCTAGACCGAGGCATGCTGGCTTACCTCTACGATTCTTTCCAACTCACAGAGAACTCCTTTACACGGAAGAAAAATCTTCACAGAAAGGTGCTTTTGAAATGTTAGAGATAAACTTAGGAACTAAAAATATGGGTGGATTTTGTGTGTGTGTGTTAATTATAATTACCTCTTCTCCCTTAATTGCCTTAGGTACTTAAACTTCACCCTTGTTTAGCACCTATTAAAGTTGCTTTGGATGTGGGAAGAGGCCCAACTGTGGAACTAAGACAGGTGGGTTAAATGAGTTTAAATAGCATGGGTTTTGTTTTGTTTGTTTTTTGAGACAGGGTCTCATTGTATAGTCCAGGCTGGCCTTGAACTCACTGTGTACCCCAGGCCAGCTATGAACTCACAGCAATCTTTCTGCCTCAGCTTCCTGAGTGCTCAGATCACAGACATGCACGACCACACTTGGCAGTTTTAAGTTTTCTAATCGATCTGGTCTAATTATTACTCTTGAGCAAAACCAGAGAGGTGGTTTTCTTAGCAGTCTCCATTTCTGTCTGGGGGACTCACCTGGCAGCTGAGTGAGAACACGAAAGGCTTGCAGAGCTATCCAGCTTTGCCTGGCTCCGGTGGAGAGGTCTGGGAAGGCGGTGACAGCGGGCCCAAGCGGAGAGAAGACAGCAGCCTCTTTCTCCTGTGCTGTCCCCCATGCCTGGGCTGTGGCAGGCCCCACCATTCCTTTGGAGCTAGCAGGTGTCTGGAATTTGAGAAGCAGTGCTATAGCTCGGTCACCACCACCAAAGAAGGGACTTTGGGGTAATATCCAGAGCCACGTTTGGTTGTCACAAGTGTGGAGGCAAGGGTGCTGCAGGTGTCTGTTGGTAGCCAGGAATGCTGCTAACCTTCCTGTGTCCACAGTGCACAGGATGAGAAGGCTTGAGCCGGAGCAGCGGCAGGGGGTTTTGTGTTCGTTTTCCAGTATTGGGGATGGAACCAGGGCCTCATGGGTGCTAGGCAAGCGTTCTTACCAAGGATCTTCATCGCCAGCCCCAGGGTGGATGGGGTTAATTTTGCTTTGTTTTGCTTGGACATTGCTTTTTAAAAACAGTAAAATTTCCTATGTCATTTATTTATTACTACTTCTGTATTTCCCATCAGGCTTATGTCTCTGGCAGTCCGCTGAAACTAATGTCTTTCTCAAGAAACGTTTTCTGTAGTTGGCTTCTGGAATACTATGCTGTTTGTTTTTCTTGTTTTGTTTTTGTTTTCTGAGACAGAGTCTCACTATGTATTCCAGGCTGGTCCTGAACTCATATAGCCCAGATTGTCCTCAAACTCGCAACAATCCTCCTGCCTCAGCCTCTGAAGTGCTAGAATTACAGGTGTGCGCCACCACACCTGGCTTCTCATATGTTTTCTTTTCTGGCTCTTCCTTCTCCTTCTGACATGAGAATATAACCCTAGGGCTCAGTTTTCATCTCTGACAGGAGTTTGGAATTAATATACTTCTTTGGAGCCAGGTTTCTGGTTTTTGGTTTTTTGGTTTTTGTTTTATTGATAGAACTGTTTTGGGTGGTTTGTTTTGAATGATGATAATGACAAAATTTCTTGTTTAGTATAAAAATATCTCAGAAGATTCACATTTAGTATTTAATTTGCAGTGCTTAATTTTCAGGGGAAATTTATAAGGTATACAATGTGTAAATTATAAACACTAGTATTATATAACTAAAGAAATTTTTGCTTATTTTAAAGATTGAAAAAGGTGATATGTAAGCCAGGCATGGTGGTACACACCTGTAATTCTAGCTCCTTGGAAGGCCGAGGCAGGAGGATTGCACATTTGAGGCCAGCCTATGCAGCATAATGAGACCCTGTCTCAATATAAGAAAATAAAAAAGGACAGGGCTGTAGCTCGGGATGAAGGCCCTGGGTTCTATCCCCGGTATAATCAATCAGTAAACAAACGAGTGATTTGTGGTTTCACAAAAATACGACACTAGCTACTGTTTGAAATTTTTGTATTTTTCTCCAGGTTTGTCAAGGGCTATTTAATGAATTACTAGAAAATGGCATCTCTGTGTGGCCTGGTTATTTGGAAACTGTGCAGTCCTCACTGGAACAACTTTATTCAAAGTAAGATATCTTTCTAGTCATTAAAAACGTATTTTATTTGGCGTTTGCTTATATATTCCTTTGTGATAAGAGAAACAAATTTCTTATAAATATATATAAAATATAATTTAAATTATTCCTCACTTTCCCTTTTATAGAACACTGTGCCCTTAGTTAATTGTTATAGCATGAAACAATATTCAACAGATATGTTTGAGCACGTGCTATGGGCAATTCCAAGACTTAATGCCATGAAGTATGAGAAGGGTGGTCCTTACCATCTTCTAGAGTCTTCTTCAGTGTTCTATAATTTTCATTGCACTGCCTTCATTAGGGTCATTGCTAGGTAATTCCAGATAACTATGATATACACTGTTTTCACGAATTGACAGAATTAATATTGTTAAAATGGCCATATTACTGAAAACAGTCTAAGTTTTTGATTTGACTTCTTGAGCTTTTCATTTCCAAGATTTCTGTTGGGTTGTTTTTCAGTGTCTCAGTCTCTTTATTGAATTGCCTTTTCACATCCTCCAATCTTCCTTATTTGTTCAGCTGTTATTTGTGTCCTTTTTTGATTCATTGATCATTTGTAACACTATTCTTTTGAATCTTATATCCAGCATTTCATCCACTTCAGTATATTTGGAGTCAGTTACCGGGGAGTTATGAACTTTTAGAGGAGTCATATTGCCTTGTTCTTTTATATTTCTTTTATTTCTGTGTTGAAATTTGTGCATCTGCTGGGATATAAATCTTTTGAGGGCCTTCTTAGGAAATAGCCTTGTCTTGACAGTGTGTTGTGGTTTGTTGTGCAATACAAAAATTAATTCCAAATATACTTTGTAGTCTAGTTTTCCTGTGGCTCCTCTGGCTGCGCTCAGTGGCTTTTGACAGCGCTGTTTCAGAGCCCCGGGGACCTGCTTCCGTTAGCTCTCCCGTGAACGAGGTCTGCCGGGTAGCTCAGGCAGGTTGCCCACAGTCAGCAGAGCATGTAAGGTGTGCCCTCTGTGGGTGCTCCTCCAGTCGGCCACAGTGTGCTGCCTGCAGCAGTATGGATAAGGTTGTGGCTGGAGGACGGTCCAGTTTCTTACTGGGCTCTGGCTGTAGCTCAGCAGCAGAGCACTCAGCTGACATGCTTGAGCTGCTAGACTTGATCCACACTGCTACTCAGAAGGAAGAAAACAAACAGCAGTGATGACCACGACATACAAACAAATCAGACACTGAAATGTGATAACCATCAATTAAAAATGACAACAACTGCAATACCAACAACAATACAAAAAGCCAAAACTAGAATAAATGAAAAAGTACTGAAAAGTGAGATTAATTTTATTTTTTAAATTTGTTAATTGGTAGTCTGGTTTTGATTGTTATTAATGTATTTCTGCAATACATCGTAAAGGTTGGTACATGTAAAAAAAAAAATGTCATGAAGTAGGCCTCACTTTATTGAGTTATCAGGATGCCTTTTCCTTGATGGTATTTTGGCTTATTCTGAGACTAAGTACAAAAGAATATCATCCTGGAGGACAGAGAACTAATCTTCTCAGTCACTTATATCACTGTTTCCCTGATTGCTCTAGATTGAAATTGGCTACTTGTTGATAATCCTTAACCTGAAAGTTCCAGATCCAAAATCCGCACTGCTCTAAATCTTAACGTTTTTGAGCACTGAAGGTTTACAACAAGTGGAAAATTCCACACCTATCCTCATGTGACAGGGTATACTCAAAATACAGGTCCACAAAAAGTATTATGTAAAATTACCTTCAGGCTATGTGTATAAGTTATAGAGGAAACATAAAAGAGCCAGGTGTGGCACATACCTGTATCCCAGCACTTGGGAGGCTGAGGCAGGAGGATCACCCCCCTCAAGTTCCTTTTATTTTGAGACAAGGTCTCACTGAGGTAAGACTCAAATTTACGGTTCTCCTACCTGAGCCTCCTTAAGTGCTAAGATTACAGGCATGGGTCACCACACTCAGCTAAAAATAGGTTTCTACATATAAAAATAGAACATATATAAAATGAAAGGACAGGACTTGAACTCTGTAGTCTTCAGAGATTCTAAAATCTTTTGAGTCATGTGGACATAATCAAGTTGTATTTGTTGTTTTTATTCAGGCTTTGTTGTCCCAAGATATTTTTATCTAAATATTTATTAAGCACCTGTTATATCTTATGCACTTTCATATGATACTGAGTGAACATGACAGGGAAGCTTATATTCTAGTGGGACAAAGAAAACAATAAGCAACTAAATATATAATACAGAACATTTAATAAAATAGTAATACTTGGTAAGCAGAAAGGAGGCCAATGTGTTATATTCAATGATTGCTAATCTAGAAATTATAAGCTGGCATACTGAGTGATAAATGAAGCATGAATTTGGTAAAATTTGTTGTATTCCAGATCTTTATTATTATATTATTGTTTAATCTAAAATAATTGTTCTTACATTACAGCCAGATTCCAAAGGTTATAAGGAGGGTCGTATGTGGTACCACACTAAGTGATGTGTTGAGGGGACCATGTTTATTCTTCAGGCTTAATTTCTTTTATGACTTTTTAGCTATACACTAAGTTAGAGACTTCAGAAATTTTACTTTGAATGTGATTCAGAAGCAGAATGTTGAGTGTTTTCGATCCACTTCTCAAGCCCTGACTTTGAGTTTATGGTTGAAAGTGACACAGACTGTGAAGCAGTGAGCAGGAATGTGGAGACGGTGCTCATGTGTTTTGTTACAAAACTACTTTTTTCTTAGATACGATGAAATGAGTATCCTCTTCACAGTTTTGATTACCGAAACTACTTTGGAGAATGGACTGATACAGCTGAGAAGTCGAGACACCACAATGAAGGAAATGATGCATATATCAAAGTTAAAAGACTTTTTAATCAAGTATATATCATCAGCTAAGAATGTGTAGGTTTTCGTATTTGTATAATAAACGTTCTCCTTTGCTAATTTGTTTGTCATATGTTAACTTAGTTTTATTTTTTGTTTTTTATCTCTTTTACACTTATGAAATGGACATTTTTTATGCTTTCTTTGATTCATTTTTTTCATTATGCTTTTGATGTATTCCATTGCATCAAGAATATGTTGAACTACAAGAAACAAAAATCCTACTCTACTGGAGTAAGGAAATTGGGAGTTATTTTTCTCAAAAAAAAAAAAGTAGAAGGTAGACAAATTAAATTCTTAAAATTTCTTTTTATCAAAAGTCACGAGGGGCTGGGGAGTTAGCTCAGTGGTTAGAGTGCTTGCCTTGCAAGCACAAGGCCCTGAGTTCGATCCCCGGCACCAAAAAAAAAAAAAAAAAAGAAAAAAAAAAGTCACGATTAAGAATTTTTTTTAATGGGTTGGGGATATAACTTGATCCCCAGCACTAAAAAAAAAAAGAAAAAGAAAAAAGAAAAGAAAAACCCACAGAATAGAAAACAACTACTTAGGGCTGGGGATTTAGTTCAGTGGTTAGAGTGCTTGCCTAGTGAGCAAAAGGCCCTAAGTTCTAGCCCCCTCCCCAAAAAAAGAAAACAACTACTTAAATGAACATCCCAGTAGAAAAACAGGCTTGATACTGCAACAGGCACCTAATAAAAGAAGAAAATCTATGTGACCTATAAATATATAAGGTGTTCAACCTTATTAGTCAAAAAGGAAGATGCAAATTAAAGCTACAAGGAGGTACATGCCTGTATAAGGGTCATAGTTAACATAACTGATGTACCAGTATTGGTGAAGCTGTGTGTGGGGGGGTTTCATACTGTGGGTGTGTAAAGGGGGTGGAACCACGATGGAAACAATACAGCATTATCTGCTTAGACTGGAGATACACATATGTAGGAGCCAGCCGTTTCGTTCCTATGTACACGCAGCAGAATTACTTGTACATGGGCACAAGGAGAAGCGTTCTTAGCATAAGAACGTTTGTAGCAGCATTATTTATAACAGTTCCATGCTGATAGTGTACTCAAGTGTCTGTCAGCTGTAGAACAAAGTATAGCATTTTCTAACAATGAAATGCTGTAGTACTTAGCAATCAAAGAAATTAATCACAGCTACATGCAGCAACATGGATAACTCTCACAAACAATGTTGATCAAAAAAAGAATAAATGCTGTGTGATTCCATTTACAGTAAATTTAAAGCTGGGGCCTAGTGGTACATACTTGTACGCCCAGCTTCTCAGGAAGCTGAGGTGGAAGAATGCCTTGTGACTGGGAGTGTGAGACCAGGCTGGGCAACATAGACTCTCTCATATAAACTAAAAATAAATTCAAAAATGGTAAAACTCAAGGTAGAGTTTAGAAATGCCTATTTAAGTGGCTGAATTTCCATGTACATGGAGTTGTGCTGGGGAGACAAGGCTGTGATTGTGACAAGATGGACAGAAGACGGTTAGGCTTCCAGCAATGTTCTATCCGCCACCGTGGTGGACTCCCTGGTGTTTACTTCATATAACTTATTAAACTGTACACAAAGTGCATTTAGATGTTTGGTAATGTGCTGTGTTGCAGAACAAAAAGGAATATAATGCATTTGAAAAAGAACCAAAGTGAAGCTTCTAGATATGAAAAAAATGAGACTATTAAAGTGAAAAACTCAATTGATCCTCTTCTATTCCTTTCTCAGCTCTCCGTGGATAGTACGATCCAGAGGCTGTAGGGTGGGTGCAGGGAGAAAGTGGAGTGCAACCATATAGTAACTGGGAGCCAGGTGGGAGGCCACGAGGGGCTTGGTGGCCCCCCAGCAGTTGTCTACATGGTAAGAGCCAGGCCAGCTGCAGCGGCTAGGGGAGCGCAGGTGTCAGCATCCCAGTGTGGGGAGAGGGGTGTTCTCGTGGAGTGGCAGCCTGGAAGGCTGTGTATATAAAGGGGTATGGGCTGGGAATTTAGCTCAGTGGTTAGGGTGCTTGCCTAGCAAGCAGAAGGCCCTGAATTCAATCCCTGGCACTAAAAAGGCGGGGTGGGGGCTTGGACTGATTGTGATCAGTGTGAGCAGGAACGCCCAGCTGGACCGAGTTGGTGTAGTTCTGGGTGTAGGAGATCAACCCAAAGATTACTGCCGACACAGCATAAAGGAGAACAAGAGTGGAAGATTGCAGGTGGCTGTTTGCCAGGAGAAGCTCTATTGCTGCTGGTCTCCTGAAGTGAACTCAGCTGTTCTCTTTGTCCGAGGAGCTTGGGTCCTCATTGTTGCCCAGTCTTCATCTCCGCCTTGAACATTGCATCCTGGCTCTGGTATAAACTCTTCAGCCTTTTAGTGCAGACACGGACGTACACGGGACATTGCCCTGGGCTCCTGGCCTTGATTGGATCTTTTGGGTCTCTAGCACGTAGACAACATTTTGCATGCTCCTGCATTTGGCTTGTGAGTGAATGTTGTTAACTTGTGTAAGTCCTGTATTAAATCTGCTGTCTTATGAACTACTGATTCCAGAAACCACTGACAAGAGAGGGAGAGTAGTGATGGCAGCCCTGAGTGGGAGTCAGGTTCTTTGTGTTGTGTGTGTGGATGTCAGATTCTAAGTGGACGAGGATGTCAACCGTGTGCAAGAGCAGGCTGGTGCAGGGTGTTGGAGCCCAAGCAGAATGAGGAAATTATCTGTTGAGTTGAGGGAAGTGGTTCTAGCTCAGGTATTGGAACCTGAGGGAAAGTTTTGTTTTTGTTTTTGTTTTTTTCTTTTTGACACAAGGTCTCGCCCTATAGTTCAGACTGGTCTGGAACTCACTATGTATCCCACACTGGAATCCTGAGAATTTAAAGGGGCTTCTCTATGGGATGTCAGAGTCCAAATGCATGAGGAGGGTATCTGCCCGGAGACTCATATACAGGGCTGTTAACCAATTTCAGTACATCTATTTGAGGGTATTGAGAACCCTGTCAGTGAAGATAGCTAGAAAGAAGAAATGGGAGAAAAGTAGAATGTACTGTGGTATTGGGCTGGAAATGGAAATGCCAGTGTAAATTCCTAGTTTTCATTAGATATAGAAACACAGATATAAATACGCAAAAATATGTTCCTAAGTTCTGAGTAGTGAAAGGGTCTAGAAGCAGCAACACCCTCAGTGCAATGACAGCTGGAGCCCAGAACCTGGTTTCTAAATATAGAGCCCATCTCAAAGGAACTGGGACTCCTTGAAAAAACGGCTTGCTCCGGAGCAGGTTCAGAACGAGTACAAGACAAACCCAGAACATATTATGCCAGAAAGTAAAGAAATATTCAGAGAACCACGGGAGCATGTCAAAAGAACACAGAAGCCAGCGTGGAGGGGACCCTACTTGTCAATCTAGGGCAATCTGAACATCACAATAAATCATGATAGCAATAGATTGTACCTTATTGAATAAAAGAATAAAATAGGAATCCATGACCCTCTAAAGACATAAATGATAAATACCAGACTCCACACTAACAAAGTATATTCACCTAACTTCAGAGTACCTATCCACAAAATATTAATCATGCTGGGGAAACCCACCGGATACAAGTTTAGCCAAGTGGTCAAAAGAATTGCCAGGTGAGGGAGAAACAAATCACACACTGCCTGATAGGATCAGCAAGAACAAGCCATCCTTTGCGATATTCTTGCCAAAAGTGCATCCTGAGTCTTAATCATGAGTCACATCAGGTCAACTCAAAGTGACATTCAGAAATGTCAAAGGGGCTGGGCAGGCAATTTAGCGCTAGCGCTTGCCTACCATTCACTGGATTCAGTCCCCAGTACTGCCAAAAAAAAAAAAAAGGCAAACACAAGGCAAGGGTGAGGAACTGTTCCAGACTGAAGGAGATGAAACACCTTCACGAGTGCATCAGTGTGCCAAGAGGGTGGCGCGCCCCACCTCCATGGGCACCTCTTCATCTGGCTGTTTATCTGTATCCTTTTTCATAAACTAATAATAGTAAGTGTCTTAGACACTTTCTTGTCAGGGGAATACCCAACGCCCACAATTTAAGGGAGGAGAGGTTTATCTAGGTTTCAGACGTTTCGGTCCATGTTAAGTTTAGCTCAGGCTTAAACACAGAAGTGGCATGGAGGAAGGTCTGGTGGAAGGAAGCTGCTCATATCATAGCAGCCAAGAAGCACAGAGAAGAGGAGAGCCAGGGAGGGAGACAAACGTCCTACCGGGTCACACTCCAGTGACCAGACCCCCCTTCCTAACAGCAAGTTAGCTCTGCACCCCCATAACCTAGTCACCTTCCCAAAGCCCCACTTAGGAGCTCATGAGGGACCTTCAGCATCTAAACCATAAGAGTAAGGAAACTCCCAAGTTGTGTGAGCCATTCTAGAAAACTGTCAAGCCTGAGGATGGGGTGACAGGAACCTCCAATTTATGGCCAGTTATTCAAACAGCCACAAGTGAGGTCTGGACTTGCAATTGACACCTGACATGAGGGTAGTCTAGTGGGACAGAGCCCTGTAATGGGAGAATCTGATCTAACTCCAGGTAGTTCGCGTCAGAATTGAATCATCGGACACTCAGTTTGTATCCAGGGAGTCAGATAGTGTTGTTTATATTACAAAAAAAAAAAAACTCTACACATCTGTTGTCAAAAGTATTATGAATAGAAAGATTTTTTCATTTTTTTAGAAATGTTTTTTCAAAGTGGTAAATATTGTTATTTTGAGACTATGATGCCTCATGTCTTCTGTTAGAACTCTCTGGAATTGGATATTCTGCCACCTAACGAGGACCAGCTGTTTGTAGCATGGTTCTTATGCCTACCTGCATTCCCACTGGTCTCACTTGAGCATGGGTTCTGCCCACCCGCGGGAACACCCCCTCAACCCACTTCTTACCCAGAGCCGTCTGCCCAGTAAGCCCTTCCTCCTAGGAATCCACTTCCGAGACTTCGTCCTGCCAGCTTGTCTGCAGTCTGTCCTGTTCTCCTCCCACTGCTTTTGCCCTTGACTATCTCATCTTCAGTGAGCATGTATGTGGTCCCTAAATCTTTTCTTCTTTTGTCCCTCTGTTGACCAGGTTCCATGAGCCCTGCTCTGAGCACCCAGGTAGACATCCTAGAAATTTAAAGATGTAGAGGTTAGAAATGTGGGCTCTGGCCTGGCGTGCCGAGGCATGCCTGTAATCCCAGCACTCGAATGCTAAAGCTGGAGGATCACTGTGAGTTCAAGGCCAGCCTGAACTGAACTATGTAGCAAAACCCTGTCCCCCTATCAAAAAAAAAAAAAAAAAAAAGAAAGAAAGAAATGTGGGCCTGGTGTCGCTGAGTTCCTATCTCTGGAGTTCCTTTCCTACCTCCACCAGATAGTACCTCAGTGACCTTGTGCCTCAATTTCTTTGTGTAAAGAGGGGGCAAAGGAAGCTGCCTCAAAAAAATAAAAAGTAGTGTACTATATAGGACTCTACAAAGACAAGTACACAAAGCACTTAGTACAGCTCAGCACACACACATATTACTGTCATTATTTTGCCGTCAAGGAAATGCTGAACCGCCACCTCTTGTCCTCTGTCACGTCCTCTGGATCACGCCTCTGAATCTCGCCTCTGAGTCCATCTGCAGCTGAGGCTCCACCCGCTCTGTACAGACAACTTTATGCTTCAGGTGCACAAAAGCATATTTTCTTTTCTGCCTGGCCTTTCCCAGCGCCACAGAGTGAGACACCAACGGAAGCTTGCGGGGATGCCCACGGCACAGTCTCGTGGGAAAGGCAGCGCTCCTGGGGATGACTCAGCCAGTGGGGTCAGAAGGGCCTCTCTGGCAGCCCTGGGGGATGAAATCACTCTCTGCCGATAGATGGCGACAAGGACTCCATGACAGTGGGGAGTGCGGTGGTGAGGGACCTCGGCCTGCTGCGGCTTTCTGGTCACCAAGACTTTCCCCTGCCGCGGAGAAGGAAGTACAAGGAAAAGCGAAGCGCTAGATTGTGCAATGGTGCCAGCACTTGAAAGGTTGGGATTAAAGGTAATTATGTGGATTGTGGAGTTGGTTGGCTTCTGTTACCTGCATTAGAAGCTTTGCAAGGAGAAAATGAGAGGCTGTAGATTTAGGGCAGGAGGGATGGGCACACCTAGCAGTTCTCCGTTGTCCTCAGGCATGGGCAGGGGAGGCGGGGCCGTGGGGTGTGGACACTTGGGGCCTTGAAGGTTCTAATTCTCTTGAGCACTCTGGACAGGCAGAAGCAGCTTTCCCACATTTGCTAGAGGATAGGACCTCCTCCCTTGCTAGAAGGCCCCGCATAAGACAGATGCTTTATAATATACTTTATTATTGCTCTAAAATACATGTAACTTTTGCCATCCTAAACAACTCAGTGTTATTAAATACATGTGTGTTGTTCACACCCATCACTGTCATCCTTCTCCAGAACTTCTTCATCTTCCCAACTGAAACTCTGCGACCTTTCAATCCCTGCTCCCCCCCCCCCCCCCAACCACTATTCTGTTCGCTTTTCTCACTATTTTGCTTTGCTTCTTCAAGCTCCATCCTTATCTCCCCCACAGATCAACAGTTAGAGTCTGGTCTTAGTAGAGCCTGCACAGTGAAGAACGTCCCTGCTGTGAGAAGCAGCTCAACCTCCCTAAAGGTGGAAGGGTCTTCCAGGAACTGGGGGATCATAAGGAAGAGTAGGGAGGAGAATGCTGAGCTGAGGGGCCCAGAATATAAAACTGGATCAGAGAAGTGGTAGTTAGTATCCCATCAAGAGCCTGCCAGTTCATTAGGAGCTGCTCCTAAATATGCTGTCGAATGGCTCCTAGGGGTGAACAGTCCCGGATGGCAGCCATAGTAAATCAGAAGCGGTGCTACATTTTGGTGAAATAGAACTGGTGACACATGTTGAAATAATGCATTTTTATATATAGTGGATTAAATAAGATGTATGATTCCAATTAATTTTACCTCTTTTCTTACTAGAGCAACTCGAAAAATGTGGACATGCCTATGCGGTTCACAGCCTCTCTGTTGGACAGTGCCAGCCTATAAAAAACACTGTGGAGATGCCAGAGGGATCTGAGCAAAATATTGAGGGAGAAAGTCAGAAGGTTCAGAGAAGGGGATAAGAAGAATGAATGTATTAGGGGAGACAGCGTCTTCAAGCGTACTCAGAGGACGTTTCCTTTACTAAAGCGATTCAAATGCATTGGGATGGAGACACGAGCTTTGGGGGAAGCCTAAGTGGCAGCCGCCCTCTGTCAGTCAGAGTGATGTGGGTATTATGCCCTCCGCCCTTACACATGAAGACCCGTAAGCCCGGAGAGGTCAGGAAACTTATACAGTGTCACACAGTACAGCACTGAGCCTAGATTTCACTCAGGTTGGTTTGACTCAGGAAACTTCACCCTCTTACCCTCTGTAGTGTATTAATTTCCCCAAATAATATCAACAGAGACAGGGAGGCATGGTGCTCACGAATGCTGCTTGATGATAGCAAGATCTTCGAATTGATCTGGACCTGTGTGTCCCTTCCCACCCCGAAGGGACATTGCTAGGAGTAGTGCTTTGGCTTTTATTTGCTAGGACTTGACTCCCAGTCCAACCATTCAACCAACTGTGGAGACCTTGTGAGGCAGCTTAACTCATCTATGTTTGCTTACTTGTAAAAGCAAATGAGGAACATTGACCTTGCAGGGTGTCATGATGGAGGTAGAGTCTCAGCAGCGATAGCTCTGATTTGTCTGGTTGGAGATGTGTTGTCAGGAACAATTACGACTTAGGTTCAGGCCACCCTCAAATAAAGGACAGAGTAGAAATACTTTGGCCCTGTGTTTTTGTTTGTCTGGAACCCTAGAAATGTCTTTTGACTTTTATTGGACTTCACTTACAATTCCTAGGTTGAGAGATTCAAGCTAGTAATCATTTTGTCTCCTGTAATGAGTGAATGGTAACACCCTGAAAATCCACATCCTGATTCCTGGAAATAGTGAACTTGATGTTATTGGAGAAAAAGGTCTTTGCAAACATAGTTAAATTAAGGATCTTGGGATTGTCTCGGATTATCTGGTTGGCTCCTAAATTTCTCTAATCTCTCTCTCTCTCTCTTTCTCCCTCCCTTCCTTCTTCTCTTTCTCTTGATCTCTCTTTTTCTTTTGAGACAGGTTTGCACTATGTTGCCCAGGCTGGGCTCCAGTGATTCTCCTGCCTCAGCCTCCCGAGTGCTGAGACTATATGTGCTCACCACCACACCTGGCCCAGGATCCTAAGTTTCGGTAGCAAGCATCCTCATCAAGACAGAGGGAAGCCAGACATGGTGGCAGATGCCTATATCCTAGCACTATGGGAGGCTAAGGCAGGAGAATCATAAGTCCAAGCCCAGCCTGGGCAGTTTAGCAAGATCTTGTTTCAAAAAAAAAAAAAAAAACCAACTTAAAACAGGATGAGGATGCAGCTCATGCAAAGGCTCTGGGTTCAATCCCCAGTGTTGGGGTGGGAGGGAGAAGAGAAAAAGTCCATATGAAGAGGGAGGCAGAGGCTAGAGCGATGCAGTCACAGGGCAAAGGAGGCCCTGGACCACCAGAAACTGGAAGAAGCAAGGAAGGATCCTCTCCTAGAGCCTTCTGGGCTCCGGAATGATGAGAAAATAAGTTTCTGTTGTTTTTAAGCCACCGATTTGTGCTAATTTGCTACAGTATGCCTAGACCCCTCATCCCCAGCTCGGCTCTGGGCCTGTCTGCCCAGTATGCTGCCGGAGATGCAGCGCACGAAGGTGAGCCTTTGGCAGGAGACAGGCTGGATCTTGAACTCTGAAAAAGACCACAACAATCAACAGCAACATTTTCGTGCCTTATACAATCAGAGAGTGAATTATAATGGCAGTGGGCAATACAGACATACTTGAGTGATAGCACTTTCCTCTCCTGGTGACCATCGCAGTGTTTAGACAGGGATTTTGCTTTGTGTTTTTGCTTTTGAATCCTTGGTGGGCACGTGGACAAGGAATCCTCCAAGATGGTCACGGGAATGTCTCTAGGATCCACTTATGAAGAGCACTGTGGCCTAAGAGTTATTCTTTTAAAAATGATGTTGGAGGGGGGAGAAGGGTCCATGTCTACAAATAACGAGTATTTTAAAACAATTCCCTGTGGGGTCCCACCTGACCAAGGTGTTGTTTGACGACAAGACTGGATGCACCCAAAGAGCTGAAAGAATAGTGCATTGATGTGAAAAATAGAGATTCACTTCAGGTGACTGCTTCGGATATTTAAAAATTTTTTTTTTGTTTGTTTGAGGGAGTTTCTCTATGCAGCCCGTACTAGCTTCAAACTTGCTATGTGGCCCAGGCTGACCTCTAATTCTCAATCTTCCTGCCTCAGCCTCTTGAGTGCTGGGATTACAGGTACACGCCACCATGCCTGGTTTAGGTTAGACTTTTTGAAGTGCCAATCGAATTTTGTCTTCGTGGAAATCACTTTTAAGAAAGTATCTTACACTGAAATGTAGTGGTTTCTCTACGTTTCAGAAGGTAAGTTCAGCATAGGCACTACCAGTTTTACAATCATGACGGGCTTCTGAAATACAAAGGGAAAAAATCCAGTAAATTTAGGATATGTGTCTAGAAAGCCTCTAAAAAGAAATCTGATTCTAGGAGGTAGGTAGCCCAACAAAACCAAGTACTAACTGTTTTTTTTTTTTCTAGACTGAGGTAAATAATTTATGAAAATGTTTTAGTACAGTAGTGTCTCCGCATGCTTCTCTTGGGGACAGTACATTCCCCACCCATCCCTCTCTTCCCACCTCTCATCTCCTGGTCAGTTTATTAGGAGCTGCTGCTTTCTGGGGTGCACCTGTGCCTACTATCCTTGGGGCCCGAAGCCTAAAGTCACAGTGACATCCCGGGGACCCTTTCTCATTTCAGTGGCATCTGTGTCCAGAGCTGTGGCTCACCTTGCTCCATGGGGGCCGCTTCTTGGAACATGGGGGCAGCATAATGTATCTCCAAGGAGGGTCCTGTGCCGGGCAGAGGACACAGTGAAGTCATCAGACCAGTCCTCAGAAGTTCGGATCACTTGGGGGCAGGGTCTCCCTGTGTAGTTCAGGCTGGCCTTGAACTTACTATGTGTCCCGGGCTGGTTTCAAACTCAAGCCATCCCACCACACCCAGCCATCCCCTGCCTTTTAAATTTCATTTCAAGACAGTCTTACTAAATTACCAGGTTATGCTATCCTAAAACTCGAGATACTCCTGCTTCAGCATCCTCAGTAGCTGGGATTATAGGTATACACCATTACATCTGATTTACTGTTTTTTCAATTAAGATAAATTTTAAGCTGGATGTGGTGGTGCATGCCTGTAATCCCAGCACGCAGGAGGCCGAGGGAGGAGGATTGCTGCGAGTTTGAGGCCAGCCTGGGTGGGCTATGTAGTGAGTTCAAGGCCAGCCTGAACTACATAGCAATAGTGAGACTCTGT